>ML789153.1:186068-201963 GCA_009831015.1 Picea engelmannii | reverse complement strand
CCTTTCTTCATAACCTTGGTACTAAATGAAATTATTCTTCATCAATGTATGTTGGATTATAGGGCCTCAACCAATGTAATTTCATTGCAATTCATGAACCAATTAGGTCTAAAGACTACAACACCATATTGGAACGTATGTGGCGTGGATAGAGAGAAATCAAGGTGTGTGGTCTTATCAAGGATCTGAAGGTCAGTCCAGCTGCATATTCAAACATCTTTGTATTGATGGATGTGACAATCATAGATGCACCAAATGCTTGGGGAATGTTATTGTCCGAAAATTGGGCTACATGTTTAGGTGGTAATATTCGAATGGATTTATCTTATGCAACCATCCCAACTGGTGAGGGTACTTATGTCACACTTCATAGGGAACCAACAACGAGATACCAAGTTGAATATCAATGATTAAAATCAATTGATATGGGAATAAAATGATTAAAATCAATTGGGGAATCTAATTTCATTATATTAAAAGTAAAACGAGCATATGTTCCTAAGAATTAAAGGTTAAAAATCCAGAAATGCAATATGGGATACCATGGAACTATTTGATGATTTCACAATCAAAGTAGTTCCTAGAGAGAAAAATTGTGTTGTTGATGCACTAGTATGAAATATATATCTACTTTTGATCAATCCCTAGGATGATCAAAATATGAAATAACACTACTCTAGATTAAAAGACGGACATTGAACATCTCAATTTGATACTTTTCAAGCTAGTTGGACCTTCAGTCAAACACAAATATGAAACTTGGAATCATTAACATATCTGCTAGAACATATGAAAAATAGGGTTTATGGTTTCCCTGATGAATTGATGATGGAATAAAGTGGGTGTTTAAATCAAATTTTAGTCCATAAACCCTCCCATATCGTTAAGGCATGTGAATAGTCTATCCATGACAAATTTCAATGCTTACAGAAACTGTTTGAAAAAATTTCAAAGTTATCCCCATTCGCAGGTCCATGTTGTCGGTGTCTAGTCCTTGTGCAATTTCGGTTCCTCCTTCATCGTTCCTCATTCCTCATTCCTTGAAAATGGTGTAGTCCCCAAGATCCATTATTTTTGTACAAAATTACATACTAATGGCATAAAATTATTGACGAACTTTTTTCGTCGACAGTATAGCAAATTCATTGCAAGATTATTTACATTTGTCTCTCTTGTGACGATATCAAATGATGCTTGGATTCATTTCGTATTTGGTTTATCAACTTGAAATCTCAATTTGATACTTTTCAAGCTAGTTGGACCTTCAGTCAAATACAAATATGAAACTTGGAATCATTAACATATCTACTATAACATATGAAAAATAGGGTTTAGGGTTTCCATGATGAATTGATGATGGAAGAAAGTGGGTGTGTCAGTCAAATTTGAGTCCAGAGAATCTCCCATGTCGTTAAGGCATGTGACTATTCTATACATGACAAATTTCAGTGCTTACAGAAACTGTTTGAAAAAATTTCAATGTTGGCCCCATTTGCAGGTCCATGTTGTCGGTGTCTAGTCCTCGTGCAATTTTCGTTCCTCTTTCATCGTTCATTGTTCCTCATTCCTTGACCATGGTGTAGTCCCCAAGATCCATTATTGTTGTACAAAATTACATACTAAAGGCATAAAATTATTGATGAACTTTTTTCGTCGATAGTATAGCAAATTCGTCGCAAGATTATTTACATTCATCTCTCTTGCGATGATATCAAATGATGCTTGGATTCATTTCATATTTGGTTTATCAACTTGAAATCTCAATTTGATACTTTTCGGACTAGCTGGACCTTCAGTCAAATACAAATATGAAACTTGGAATCATTAACATATCTACTAGAACATATGAAAAATAGGGTTTATGGTTTCCATGATGAATTGATGATGGAAGAAAGTGGGTGTGTCACTCAAATTTGAGTCCAAAAACCCTCCCGTATCATTAAGTCATTCCAATAGTCTATCCATGAAAAATTTCGATGCATACATAAGTCTTTTGTCTTTTTTCAACGACTATGTAATGAATCTCATTTCTAAGAAGATTCAAATAGGTAACAATATTGATGAAATCGTATACGATCATGATGGTATAAAAATGAAAGAGATTCTCTTGGTTTCAAGAATAATTTATCCTCTACTGAACAAGGCCAACCATGTGAAGGTGGAAGCTCACATGGCCCCTCCCCTCCCCCTCACAACACTCTCAATTGATCCCGGAAACCCAATCTATAAAATATAAAATAATCGAAAGCAACACCTATTAAGATCCATGCATAGAAACTACAAAAACAAAAATTAATGAAGGTACATGAAATTATGTGTTTCTAAATGATATTTTTAGTCTACCATGTACTTTACTATATTGACAACTATTTTGAGGTTTCAAATAATAATTAAACAACATGTAACCTAGGATATAAAAATGCCGCATAAAAACTAAAAACATGTAATTAGCCCATGAAATTAAAAGTAAATTATTTTAAGAGAATAATGCATACAAATTAAAATATTATATAGTCACGTACCTAATCCAACCTCAACATCTGTGTAATCATACTTATTCTCTATCTTGATCTTCTTCATCAAACTCGACATATGTATCATCATCTAGTTCTGAAACGATGTTGAAAGGATTGATGATATCATCATCGTCATCAATGTCATTTTCGAGCATATTTTCATTGACATCATCATCAAGAATTGCAATATTGTCTTCTACGCCTAGATCATGATATTCTTCATCTTCTTCATATGTCGACCCTCCATGATCTTTCGGCTCTATCTGATATTCTGTTGAATCATATTCTTGATCTTCAATATCATCTTCTTCCTGTAAATGAGTATACTTAATTGGCCTTCCTCTTGGATCATATCTAGCAACAAATGACCAATCCCTTTCACCTGGAACATTTGAGTAAAAGACCTATTCACATTGGATTGGAAAAGCATAGCGATCATGTCCTCTTTCAAACATCATTGTTTTAATCATTGGAAATTCATTGGCATGTTGAATAACAGTTCTTTCCTCATCACGTTCATGCATTTGTAACCTATACCATTTAACATCAAACAAAACTAATTTGAAGAAATTAAAGTCACACTCAAGTATATCATTCAAATACCCATAGTATTTGTTTTCATACTCTCGGGGATGTCTGTCACTCCTAGAGGAGACATTAGTAACCTGGAATATTGCAGTTATCCCACTATCAGAAGTTTTCCTTGTTTCATCCAATTGTTTGATGCGAAATTTATGACCATTGCACCACATAGCCTTGTGGTGTCTCAACTGCAATATGTCAGATATGTAAAAGATGCATTGTCAATTAATAAATTAACATATATTTATATAACTTAAAAAGTATCTAAAAATACAGTACACATGTAGTCACATTAGTATAATATAAAATAACTGAATAAAATGGGTGAAATTGCTTACCTGTCCATCTTTCAAACCATATGCTAGATCAATTTCCCTCTACGTAAAATTGGCATCTCCATTACAACGAGCTTCTCTAACCAATTCAGACAGTCATTTCCATGATAACCTACCTCCATTATGTTGTTTACATATTTCAATCCATACATTCATCCAGTCAAGATTGTTTGCAATGTATAAATGCAGTGCATCCCACTCTAGAGCAACTGAATCAAAAAAACAAAATTCACCAATATTAAATATTAGTTATAACATACAATATGAAGGTAATTATAAATATTTATAATTTATGAAATAAATCATATTAATATATTGATGAGTATGATCATATACACAAAAACAAAACTTTATATGTATTATTAATACAAATTTTCACAATTATTAATATATTACCTCTCATTCTTTTCATTCTACCTTTCCCCAACGGATGCTCTTGATCTTCAAATTTTTTGATGGAGTTCACATCCCAAATGCGATCCACTGCATGCATAGTTGGTGCTGCTAATTTATGAAGATACCGACTAATATACACCATGGATTGATATACCATATATCCCTGCACCATAGAAACCTCAAGACGTGCTCTTTGTCTAACCAACGCCTTCAATGATTTAAAGTGCCTCTCCACCATCCACATTGACCTTGTGTGAACAGGTCCACAAATTTCAATCTCCTCAACTTGGTGTATGAGGTAGTGTTCTTATGCATTGAAAAATGTAGGAGGTATATACTTTTTCATTTCACATATTGGACGAGGAATTTCTTTCTTCCAATACTTTATATCATCTTCATGGATTTCTTTCAATGAAAACCATCTACATGAGATCGTTACACAAGAAAATAACATGTTTCAACATAACATAATATAATATATTACATTACATTAGAAGTAAAACACGTGTCATTAAGTACAACAATAATTTGAAAGAACATTTTGCATATAAATCAAAATTACTTCTTACCTCATGTATTTTCCAAGATCATATATAACTTGTTTGATGTTGTTGTCAAAGTCGTTTGGGAGAGATAGTTGTAGAACATACTATAACAACAAAATGAATCGTTATTTGTTTTGACCAAAGTAGACAAGAAAAAATAAAAATAAATAAAATATCTATAAGGCCAATATATATAAATATGTGTACCAAAATTATTACCTCAATGAAGGTATGCCAATCATGTGTTTTTACCCCACCAAATTCGTCTTTCTTCATTAAGATATTTTTTATGTTTGAAGAAAAACCCATGGGAAATTTAATTCTTTGAATGAGCTCTTTTACATCATTGCTTTGTTGCTCTGTTAATAACCATGGAAGGTTATTTCGATCTAGTACTCCATCTGAAGTATTTGAATATCAGATCACACTTCGCATTGCATGATTGGCTTCATGAATGTCAATACAAATTTTGACAATTTTGTATTTGTCCCTCCTACCATCTATGTTTCGCCATAACGTTTCAGTCACATTCTTCCCGATATGCATTATATCAAACAAATGAGCTATTTTTATCTCTTCATAGTAGAGCAACCTCATGAATTGAGCGGGATAAAATTTCATTCCTCGTGGAGGCCCATTATTAATACCTTCATGATGATTGTGGCCTTCATGAAGTATAAAAGAAATCACAAAATAATTATCAAATACGGTAAAATAAATTCAATGATTAAAATAAACATTCAAAACATTACATGATCTACGATACATTATGAAATTGAGTACCTTGACGATTTCTATTATATTCCAACCTCCAAAGGTGAGGTGTCATTCTTTGTGGTTTTAAACCAGTCTCTTCTTTCCCATTGAAAAGTTTGTTTTCAGTAGTACGATACCTATGGTTCTTAGGAAGAAGGTGCCTATACTAATCAAACACCATCTTTCCTAAACTTTTTGAATGACGATACTTCATCTTAGGGCCACAAATTGGACATGCAAATTTACCCTTTGTTTGAATACCTGCAACAAATGGATTAATGTCAATTATATGATGAGATTATTTAAAAAGTAAACATACACCATGATAAAATTAAAATATTGTATAGTATTAAAAAGCAATATTAGAATGCTTATACATACCACAAAAGTGTGTTAGTCCAGGGGCATCATGAATTGTCCATAAAAATATTCCAGAAAATTTAAATTTCTTCTCCCTGATTGGTTTACATATGTCATACATTGTGATGCCAACCCATAACTTTAGTAGCTAGTCAATATGAGGCTCGATATATACATTCATATCTTTAAATAATATACTTACCTAATTATTTGAAATTACACATAATTACTAAAGGAATGATATCATGTAATATATATAATTAAGTAAATAAACAAAAGATATTATGCAAAAATTGAAACAAATGAAAATGTTAAATTCAAATAATTAATGTAAACAAATACTTGGAACAATCATTGTCAACATTATGTGCTCCCTCTTTATTGACATCCAAGGAGGAATGTTAGTTTTGATAACAAAAATAGGCCACACTAAGGAAATAGACCTAAGTTCTCTGAATGGATTAACACCGTCAGCTGCCAATGAAATCCTAACATTATGAGGTTCATCTTTGAAATCTGCCCATTTTTTCTCAATTTCCCTAAATTCAGAACCATCGGCATGCATTCGAATAACACCATCTTCACTTATGTTACGTGCATGGTAATCCATAAATTGTGCTATGCTTTCACACCTGAACAATCACTGCAAATGTGGAATTATGGGATTATGTCGAAGAACCTTTCGAGGAACCCTTTTTTTTACTTGATCGGTTCGATATCTACTGATAAGAAATTGCGGACATTCAGTTTTCGAAGTATGTTGTCCATAATATATAATATGGTCATTAGGACATGCATCTATAGTTTGATAATCCATTCCAATGTCTTTCATAATGGCATGCAAACCTTGATATGTGTGAGGTAAAAAAATTGACGATGGTAACAAAAATTCACCTAACAATCTACAACATAACAAACAACTAGTTAATGTGAGAATATTAATTGTAAAAAATGCATTCTTATTTTACACATTAATTAGCACTAAAAACAAATATAAAAAAATCAACATTTATGTATAGTATGAGATGAAACATATTGCATACCTTAGTATCTGTGTCATACAAGTGTTTGACAAATTATTCACAACCTTTAAGTTCACCAGCAACAATGTAGCAGAGAGAATATTTTCTCTTGATCCTTCATAAAGTCGTTTATTTTCCTTTTCTAATAGAGGTTCATCATAAATACCAGCATTTTCCCCATCCTCATCCAACTGCGAAAACAAATCTTGGATCATTTGATTTGTCCCATCATATTCTTCCATGGGATCATTAACTTGATTTGTCCCATCATCTTCTTCCATGAGATCCTCATCTTGTACAACATCATTTCTACTAATACTTGGTGCAATATTCTCTGGAAAGTTAGAGGGCAACTCTAACTTTATAATTACAAACAATCATGCAAAATAAGTGTATACTATAACAAACATTCAAACAATATATATATATATATATATATATATAATTTTATATAAAATTGACAAAATAAAAAAATATAATGAATGTATAGCTAATTACCATGGGACGATATTCATTCGATCTGCCATCAATGTGACCATATTTCCTACAATGTTTTGTAGTTGTTGCTATTAAAATTCTTACGGGACATTTAAGGCAACATTTTGTACAAGGGAAATAACATCTACCATCACCCTTTTCACCCTCTTTACTTTTTTCCCCACCTCTAACAACATTTTGCGACATTTTTCCGCACAAAAATACCCTTTCAGAACCGTCGTTGTTATAGCAATATTGTCACAAATCGTCAAATATTTATAGGCCAATTTTAGGCCACTATCATTGCAATTGTGATGATAGTGACCTAACAATAATTTTTTTTCCACCTATTTATTTTAGGTTATTTTCAGTGGTAAATTTTGACTAAATTATTATTGTCAACGTTCGTCACAAGAGCGACAGACAATCTACAGGCGTCGCTCGTGAGACGAACATTAACCATAATAATTTAGTCAAACTATAGGCATCGTGATTGCGATGAATACAAGGTATATTTAGAAAATATGAACTTTTTCTCTTGCATGTTGCAACGAAAGAGTACTTTCGTCGCAAGTGGTCATCACAAATTTTTCAATATTTAGTAGTGCCACCTTCTTCCCTGAATCTAGATGAGTGATTTGATATATGGAGAGAAGATTCATTAAAAGCTTCGGAAC
This sequence comes from Picea engelmannii, assembly GCA_009831015.1. Taxonomy (NCBI): domain Eukaryota; kingdom Viridiplantae; phylum Streptophyta; class Pinopsida; order Pinales; family Pinaceae; genus Picea; species Picea engelmannii. The sequence continues at coordinate 194,297 of ML789153.1, read as the reverse complement.
ATTAAGTGCATCCTGAAAGAATCCATGGTCTAGAGAAACTATACCCCTACCACACACCTTTATAGGAGAATCATCTCCCATGAAGATTGGTGGTCTGGAAAAAGTCTCCAAGTATGAGAAAAATATATCTGATGAGGCCATGTGATGGGTGGCCCCTGAATAAAGCACCTAATAATTATGAGAAGATGAAATAGAAGGTAATGCATGACTATTACAACTTTCTAATCATGGATTTTCCTTGCATTATCTGGAATACAATCCTCGAGGTGATGTTGCTCAAGTGTTCGTTCCATGAAATCTGTGGTATTTTTCATGCAATAAATCTCAAGATGGAACCCCCTGTTACAATAGGAACACTTTGTCTTCTTCTTCTTTCCTTTTGATTCCTTGGAACTCGAACTCTCATATGTGGACTTTTGTTTACCTTCTTGTTATCTTTGTCCTTCTTACCCTTATTCTTATGCTTATTCGTCTTTTAACTTCCTTGAGTTGTAAGTGCATGGGTGTTATAGGATTAATTGGAAAGTCAGACACAAACAAATCTCCCTAGCTTCCACATGAAACTAGAAAAAAATAGAATAGAATACACACTTCACCTTAAAATTCATCATCATATGAACTAGTTTAGTGAGGTATAGGTGAGATACCTTTTAAATGATGCTTGATCCTCGCTAGTGTCACCCTTGTAGCTCCTTCCTTGAGTTTGCATAATAGTAATCCTGTCTAAGAATAGCAAACCAACAAAGAGGGAAAACAAAGATACATGTATTCTAATGAAGTATATGTATATGATCAAGGAATTATACAATAAAAGATGAGATGCTTATATAGGGAAGACATGTATTACTTTATTAAATGAATATAAAGTGGAGAATAAAACCCATGCCTTGATGATGTAAGGTCCCCTTCCAATGGCTCTTTTCTCCAACACACACACCTTTTCTCCAATGCCTTGAATGAAGAAGATCCACAATCTGAGTTGAAGAACTAAATAAAAGCTCTCAAGCATAATCTAAAGTAGAACTCTCCATATAAATATTATCCTATTCAACCTTGGCCTTTTACATGAGAGATATTTCTTTATATAATGTGAAAGAAAGATGGATGAAGAGATTAGGATGATCCCACTAAATCAAAGAAGTGAGTAAGATCCAAACCAATCACAGACCACCTCATCTTCTTGAAGATTCCCTTCTAGAACATTCATGAAATTTGACTTTTCCTATGCTTTAAGAATCATCGCACCCTATGCAGAAGCAGCATGCGACAATGTCATAGTCCAAGTTTAGGGAAGAGTGCAACGATCAGACATCATCGCATCCCATGCATATAGTAGGGTGTGACGACCTTCGTTGATATGGTTTTTGAAAGAGGGAATAAAATCACTTTTCTCATGGAGAAAGTCTTCTTTTAATATTTTCAGGGAACATGAACACATGTTGTTAGTTGATCATTGAGGTTACCAAAATAATGTGTAACAGAATCCCCCCCAAAGTATGAAGCTGGAACTTGTGACAACTAAAATACTTTGTAGAATGTGTGTGTCGAAAAGAAGGAGTGCATCGATCGGGAACCTGCAAACAAACAAGCATCTACATAATATCATACCATTTCTAAGGTAGGAATTCCCATGCTCAGACTACAAGTGACTCTAATCATAAGTGTCAAGTGATTCATGGCCACTAAAGATACAATGTGGATCCATGTCATCATGATTCAACATAGCCACTAGGAATGCACTATGGATCTATGCTTTAAAAGAATTCAAATTCGGACATAGCCATGAGACATACAGAATTGATCTATGTGTCAGTACAAATTCATGAATACTCCATCGCAACCTGGACCAAAATGATAATATCCAGGGTCTTCATTTCCATCGTCTCTAAGTATGAATCTATCCATGTGATTACAGGTGTCGAGGTCGAACATGGTAGAAACCACTTGATTACCGATCATTAATGAAAACTGTTAACAGGTGCGAGGGAAATCATCATTGAATAAATGGCTCCCAATGAGAATAAATGAATAAACGAATGTGAATAAATGAGTTGAATTCGAACACTCGATGGAATATTCCAATCAGGGGTCAATAATTTGAAACCACTGTTGAAAGTGAAGAAACCTTCCATTGAGGCATGCATGCTCTAAGGTAATAAATTATTTCTAAGTCTTGTTCCCGGATAATGAGTTGAAGTCGATAGGAAAATACTTGCCACGGGAGGGCCTTGATGTATCCCCCATAAATGACACGAAATATGTAACATATTTGAGGTAGATCAAAGTATGAAGTGATTCAGAATTGACTCAGGGAAGGCCGACATGGTATAAAATTTATAACTGTAGATGGCTGACTCAATAGAAGGCTTCTCTTGAACATATGAAAGACACGACACTTGTCTTGGAAACATTGACTCAAGGAGGACCCAAAATATGAACTTTTGGATGGTCAAATGAGAGGAAAATGGATTTCCCAACCCAGATACAATGATGAAGGGGGGTGTCATGTTCAAGAGCAACTATTATTGCCACTAACACAAATACAGAGACACATTTCTTTCCCAATTTCTCCCCACAATTTCTGGCGATTACCTCTTTATTTTTATGCAAGGTTGAGGAGGATAACATATGCTTGTAGATGTAAACTCATCCTTCAGACACGTCCCTCAGAGTATATTTAACAAAACCTAAGAAGGAGTGGATCGATCCCATATGGGTCTTTTGATGTTTGTTTAATGAGTCCAAGGAAAGAAAACTCAAAGGTTTTTGAATTTTAGAGAGTCTGAAAAACACTTAAAGAGAACTCCATTAGGTCCTTTTTCATAAATTAATCTGACGAGACCGAAAAAGTGACAACCTACCGTTCATCATATGTTTTCTTCAAATACTTTTACGAGCATGAAAAGAACAAGGTCGCTTGACCATATTTTCATGTTTAGGGAGCTTGAAAAGTGCGTAAAGGATACTCCATAGGTTTTGTTTTTCGTGTTGCCAATACGAGTTCGAATAAATGACAAAAGACTACTCAATTACATTCTCATGGTTTCATGAGCGTGAGAAATAACTAAGACTTTGCTCAACGTTTTTCCTGAAAAAACCCTAAAAAAATATGTACACGCGAAAAATATACAAAAACAAACCAAAAAAAGGGGTGGACCCTTGTTCCAGCGTCTCATCTCTAGACTTTGTAATCTACAAAAGTCAACACTTGTAAATTTTTTAAGACTTTAGGGCATGGATAAAGCATAAAAATAATATAATTTGCAAATGAAAAGTGATAAAAGTCAATAAAATAGGTTAAAAACACCAGTTTACCATTTCATTTGTAAGTTTACCCAAATATTGCTCCAAATCCCTTTTTCACCCTGATTTTCAACTGTTGATTAAGGAGCGCATGAAGGATCATTTCACGAATCGTCAACTTCAAAGAGGTAATCTCGTTCTCCTTCATCTTTTCATGGTTTCAAAATTGATTTTTATTGGTTAAATTTGTGTTTTTGAGTCGACTTTTAGGGGTTACCCGCACTTAGAGGTTGTCACATGTGCCCTATATCGTGAACTGCAATGATCTAGGATCGTCGCAAGTGACCCTATAGGTAGGGTGCGATGATGTCGCACTGCATGAATGATTATACCTGCAATGTGCATAGCCAAAAACTTAAAAAAGATTAACCTAACTAGAAAAAAACCCCAGGAAAGAATTTTATGTGTCTAATCTCATCTTATGGTTTCTTGGCAAGATTTCCTTGGTGAAAATGTTGGAGTGGGATGAGCAAGAGCACGAAGAATAATATTACTTCGTTGAGAATGACCCAGGAATGGTGATGGCCCTCAATTAGTGTGGGTTACTAAAATTATTTAGGATTCAGGGCATGAGAGCCCGGTTGAGACTACTAGAAAACTTGGTTCACATGTGGGATGTGAATGAGCAGGCATTTTGCATGGGTGTCCACACACTCACCAAAGATATCGAGGATATCTATTTCCTAACAGGACTATCTCTTCATGGTTCATGGGTGACATTTATAGGTAGTATGGGTGGAGGTGATCTGATGGAGTACTACGTCTGCCATCATTGTGTGCAAGGTACCGAGAAACAAAGTGGAAAGGTAGCTATCAGGGATGTCCAATATTTTCCTTTGTGGACTATCCTTTACACTATTACTCACATGGCAGGGAGTGAAGCTCCTCATATGGCTTTGCAAAGCCATTTTCAGTATGACATAGAATGTATGGAGCCCAGAGTCTTCAACTCGTGTGAAGGGGTCCTAGAACACATGAGGAAACAACTTACCAAGTGTCAAAATGTTGGGTTAAAACAATTTTGATATGGGTCTATTTTGGTATCCTTATTCTTGGAGAGGATCTGTGTCCTATGCATCCAGGTGGATTGGGGTATACCTGCTAATCCACATGATCCAATAATGAAGAAGTGGGTAGATCTCATGGCTCGACATGGAGGTGTTCCCATCGTCAAATATGGCGATGTATTCCTCCAATGGCTGAGGACTCAGCTACTCATGGTTGAAGATTATGTGTATGCTGGAGTAGATTTCCGTGGAGATCCAGATCTGGATCTCCTTGACGGGTCCCAATGGGGTGACATAAGTAAGAAGGAAATTTTGTTTTTATAAGTATGTTTTTGTTATTTTAATGATATAACATGTTTTTTATGTTATTTATCCGATGACTAATCTAGTGCTCTCATAAATTTAGATGTGGGATGTTATCGTCCACCGGGATCATCTCCCATCCAGAGGCACAAAGAGAGAGGTGATGTAGTAGGAGTGGCTGTCGCAGACCTCGAGGTTGTAGAATGGAACCTGGAGGGACTGACCATGCATGTCCCTGATGCTATTGTGGATGAGCTCCCGAGGCATTATCAATGCCACTCAGTGGATGTATCTGCATCCATCATTCAACTGCTCTGTATAGTAGCATGGGAAGTTGCTTGTTATAGTGAGCATCATCTTTGATGATTTTTGTATATGAAGCCGTGAGCTTCACATTTTTGATATTTTGGTCTTCGGACAAAAAATAATTTTTGTAAGATTTTATCATTATAAATATAAGGCTCCTACCAGCTTACTTGTTTTATGTACAAAGTGTGATTGGATTTTATAAATGTCTCAAATTTCTGTCTAACACATAATTAGCCAATGCATCCTTCAATGTATTTAGAGATCTAGGAATGTGTTGATATTCAATGTAATCAAAATGATGTTCCAAGAGGCAAATTCATAAATATACCCTTAACAAAGTAGGACTTCAGATAGAATAAAAATTACTCAAATGTAGTACTATTAACTGTGAATCAAGTCGTACAATAAGATGACGGATTCCAAGTGAAACAACGCTAGTTAACAACTCGATAATTGCATTGTATTATGTGATATTGTTAGTTGCACGACCAAGGAAAACTCCACGTAGATTGATTAATTCATCTATAGGTGCATAGATTTCCCAAGCATCAGACACTAAGTTTTGAGTACTACGACTAGCACCATCAATGAATCCAATATAGGGTAGCGAAGAGACTAACATATGGAAACCAAGCACAATTCAAGGTAAGTAGTTGGAAGGTGGAACCAAAAACAAAAAAGAACACAAGAGTATGATACAATAAAATACACAACACTCATGCAAAAATGATTTAAGCATAGTACTTCTTCAACTAAAGCCCATTTTTGGGTTCTGTTATCCTCGATTTCTAGGGATAACTAGGATATCATGTCTCGAGGCCCACGGGTCCTAGACATGGAGTACCAAGAGAAGGATTGACCTGAGTATGGCCCCAAAGAGCCCATATTTTTTCTTCTCCGACAGATTTGTCCTGTTAGCAGCAGCAACATCCATCACCTTCGGCTTGGACCTGTATTAGATAAGACTCTTGCTCCATGAGTTAGTTGGTCCAGGTATCATGGTATGTGTCATATTTGATCATTATAACCTTCAGATATATGCATCAAATTTCTTTTATTTCTGACAACTGCTTGGATCTTACACTAATCCACTTGACCATGGTTTGGGGGATTGACGGGGTACCCTAGAAAGCTTGTACCCATAGGTTTTGGTTTTCCACCAGGGGGGATTTGAAGGGCCATCGTTCGCTCCCATCATATCATCACTCTTACATCTTATCTCCCCCTCATCTACCCCATTCCCCTAGTCCGGACATTAGGATGACCTATTTGTAGGGTTACATCTTATCTCATGGGAAGAAGGGGCTAAAGGCCCAGAAGGTAAAACTAGCTGGTAAAAGATAAAATCCATAAGAATAAAACCTAGAGATGCCTTGCCCAGGGATCCACGAGAAGGTAATAAAAATCCCCTCAACAAGAAATAAGAGGGACCCAAAGAAAAATAACAAAATAATACCTAGCCAAGAGGATGGGGGGTCTCATCATGTGCCAGCCCATTATGTTCATGGGTACCTAGCAGTGTGACATTGCCATTATCTGGTTACCACACCAGGGTAGTGGCCTTTGGTTGCATGGCCAAGGAAGAGGGGGTCTCATCACAAGCCAGCCTCATCATTTCTGTAAAAGTACTTGTGGGTAACACTGTCATCTCTGGTCACCATGCCAAGGCAGTGTCCTCTAGTTATACCTTGAGATAAATAAGAAAATCGATAAAGAAAAGAAAGATTAAAAGCAATAAAGGGCTTGGAAAGAATTGCATCCATGACAGGTACAACTCACCTTATACAAAGGCACCCACAATTATTATCACCCCTGTCTTTCACTCTACCCGTATGTCTGGACATCTCTTGACCACATCACCTCATGTTACATGGCTTGGATGATATTCTATGGAAACTTTCCTTCTCATATGGATGCTGGCCCAATAGAGTATTTTGTCTTTTTCTTCGGTTTTGTATAGTAGGTCAGTGTAACGTATTTGAGCTATTGGATGATTCATCAGGGGTTTTATGCATTTGTTTGATAAATTTAATGATGAAATATGATTGACATTTCTATGATCCCTTTGACTGATGAGCCCATGGAGGGCGAAGTTTTTGATGTCCAGGACCATACCCGACAGACAGGTATGAGTGGATCGGTACACATGGGGAGATGATTAGCTCAGACCTCCATGGGGCTGAAGAGCCCATCGGATGGTTGCTAGCATCCCATCAGGGGCAGAGATAGGACATTGATTGGATGAGCCTTTGCACTTGAGAAGAAGAAGAACGTTCCATCCGAGACACTTTGGTTGAGCCTAGCCCAGGGGGGTTGATCCACTTCAGGTAGAACGTTACCTTTTAATGTCCTAGGATGCCTCCTAGGAGCCATTGACATCATCTTCAGTGTATGGCAGTCAGACAGGGCAGATGGCATGTGTGGCAGGGTTTGGAGGCCTAAAAAGGGCCAATGTTTTGTCATTTGTGCTATATTTTGCCCTAAAGAGGGCCAACGTCTCCCTCAGGAGGGCTTGATGTCATGATTATGCTCATTTAGGGCTTTTAATTTAACATTTTAATGTAAAAACAATATGATTTGGGTTTGTAGCCTTGTCGGCTATTTTTTAATGATCTAAATTTAATTATAGGTCATGAAACAGTATATATTGAGGATGTTTTCCCCTCATTTGAACATAACACAACAACTCACACTTGTGAGGTCTGATTTTTTGTGCCCTACTAGGGTAATTTTGTCTTCTAAGTGAGGCGCACTTGTTTATGGAAGGATTTTTTGGCATCTTTTGGCATTTCTCTTCAAGGAAGGTTTACAACTAGGGTTTGCACATGCTTTTCTTCATGATATGTAAGTATTTTTCTTGCAAAACTTCTTAATTGAATGGTTGTAGGCTTACATTCTTGCATTTATTTATAAAATTGCTGATTTTGAAACCCTAGGTGACAAGCACACAAGTAGGTCCTTGTCTCATGTCCACTTTAGAGAAATTTTCCAGCCATTGAAGAAGAAAGATTGAGCCTAACCATTACTACACTCCTCTTGCTTTTTCCCTTAAGCTAGCTTGATTTTTGAATGTTGAAAAGGGGGTGACATCCTAGGCCTAGGTTATCAACGCCTAGGGCCGCCATATTCTAGGGTTTGAAAGCCTTTCCATTGAAACACTTTCTTTCACCTCATCCTCTAGTTAAATTCATTGTTTATGCTAGTTGTTTTGTCAAGTTGACCTAAAGAGGCCTGTTAAGCCCTAATATTGGCTCACTACCACTTAATTGGGGCATATTAGATTAGCAATGTTATTTTATTTATGTTG
>ML789153.1:142434-168914 GCA_009831015.1 Picea engelmannii | reverse complement strand
TAAGTTGAAAAAGGTTTTAAATTGTACTTGATACCGATTCACCACCCTCTCAGTATCTACAGTTATGGCCCACAGCTTGAATTTTCCCCCCAACTTGAGGTTGCCCCCAACAAGAATCCGAAAACCTAAAGTGACAAAATGACATGTGCCTCCAACCGGATTGGAGATACTAGGGCTAGGATGATTAGATCCTCTAGGAAAAGGTAGAGGAGGAACGTAAGGCCCCCCTCGAGAGAATGTGGGTAAGTGTAGGAACAAAATGACTAGCAACATTATACCTAGGAGAAACAAAAATATTAGACCCTCTTGATGGATTCTGGGCAAGGGTACTGATGGAAGTATTCAAAGCGTTATACCCAGGGGGAAGTGATGGATTAAATCTAACAGGAAGTGATGTTCCAATAGGAGCTTGAGTGATAACCACATTTCCATTAGAAATAGTCGTAGTTTGTGGGACCATGGTAGAGTTGGAGATCTTGAGAGGAAGAATCGAGTGAGAACCAATCAATAATTGGTCTGAAACTGTGACGATGTTATTGATTGTGCCAGTAAAATGATATAAAGGTACTGTGCCAGCAGCAAAAGTCATAGGCATTTTTGATGTCAATAATGTTAGTTTATAAAAAATATCATGTCCTGAAGGAGTTCTCTAAAAAGGATGGACAGGGATAGATGTAGGATTAAAAATTTTCAACAGTGTGAAATAGGGTTCTAAATGACTCACTCTGAAAAAGAGGATCCTCTACTCTAGGCTTAACGTTAGGTCGAGTAGGTACTTCAATATTCTCGTCAACAAAAAGTTCTCCCGATGAATTCATCTAGAGAAAATGTGGATCTTGTACAACACTCAATAATGGATTTACGGGAAGTATGAATTCCTCTAAAGGAGTCGAACTTCCAATATCAAAGGCTAATTCATTATTCACTGCTCCTTGAATAGATCCCTATGGTGATTTAGGAAACAAAGGGACGTAATATTACGTATCTTCTGGAGGTATCCATTGCATCCTATGTGAACGACAAGGGCCGATGTTGGCCGCACCAAATAAAGAACGAAACAAATTTATGGCCAACTAGAGAAACAAACACTCACTAATAAAATCTAGAAATCAAACCAAGCAAACAAACCTTCTTATTTCGAGGTCACTAGTTGGTGATGAAGTCCAATGTCACGAAATCAAGACAATAAGGGGTTGGGATAAAGTAGGTGGAAAAGTTACATTGACGACCTGCTTAATGGACATACACCTTGGTGCAAGCTCTCACACATAATCATGGGTATACCCTCCAAGGAGCTCGAGTGAGTTTGGCCAATGTCAATTCTAGGTACCGTGAAGACTTTCCCCTTCACAGTCACCTCATGTAAATACCCTAAAAATATAGGCTACTAAGGCAACCAATTACGATAGTGATGCATGGGGAAACAATCGACAATCTAATCCATGCGCAAAGGCAGGGTATCTAGCCCGAAATAAACTCGATAAGGTCCCCACGTGATTTTATTCTCAAGTGACCCCCAATAATACATGCAATATCTACAACAAGACCGACAAAGCAGGGTGAGTAACTCTGTCGGTCCTAATGTGACCTCATGATTGACCCTTGTGTTAGAAGGGCTTCCTAGGACAAAATGTAGCAAGTGGATTTGAACTCTCCCCATCACAAGATACTATTGTGTGTTTTGATTCTTTGGAGAGTGTTCCTTACAAACTATTCCAAAGCATTATCTTAGCTAATGTTGGTGAAGAGAATTTCTAGAAAATAAAAATTGCTAATAAATTTTTAAAATTACGTTGTATTTTAAAGACTGTTGTTTACTCAAAAGGGAAACAGAGATGAAACCGGTGACGTATGTGACCTTGACCCAATAAGATGCAAGAAGAGATGATTATGCAATATGTCAATTCAATTAAATCTAATTACAGTAGGGATAAGGTATCTCTTTTTGAAATAAAAAATCTACTAAACACAATTTCTCAATTTTTGAATGAACAAAATTCCAAATAATCATAAGCTACAAAATTTTCCAATTTTCTCTTTTAACAAATGTTTTGAATGCAACAATTTTCTTTGCGAAAAATTACTAAAAATAAGAATGAATTCAGTTCTTTCTTTCTCAAATCATATCAGATATGTAATGAATAAAAAGAAAGCGTAATCGAAGAAAATTAACACACTCTCAACACGATTCCCAAATCAAACCCATAATGCAGACAAAAACGAAAATGATAGGAAAGAGTTTTTTCAAATGCAAAAAAAAATGTCTCTCAATCAACGAACAACCCAGAAAGTAAAAACAATCCAAAACTCTAAATAAATCAAGGACTCTTTTTCAAAAAAGCACTCAGGAACAAGATCTAGAGATTATACCCTTGTGACAAAAATAAAAAGCAAAACTTGCAAAATTTACAAAGAAAAACCTTCAATTTCCGAAAATCAATCAAATGCAAACTTCAAACTTATAAATCAATAAATCACTGGTATCAGAATTTCATCCCAAGCAATTGAGGCAAAACGGGGTGAAAAAAGAAAAACTGGCTATCTCCAACAATTCCTACAGGAATCGTCGTAGGTGGCAGTGGAGCTGTAACACACCCACAACGGGGCATAAAATTTTTCTCTCTTCTTAAAGAAAAAATTCTCCATCCATGGTTTCTAATTTGGAAGTTTGGGGAACGAGTCTGACCTCCCGATCAAGGATCTTTGATTCTGGAGCTAAATGACTTTCTGAGACCTTGATGGTCTCGTTCTGTAATTAAACGCAGACCCTTTTGACTTCATGGTGCAAGTCTAAACGTACCTACGACCCTCCTCTTTGTGCCTGCGAAATCTCAGAGTCTGGGTGCTAGCTCCTTTTTTAATAATCCCCTTCCTTGATATGACCTTGGGTGATGGTCTTATGTAACCACGCGATTGCAGGCATGGACAAGGGTTGTTTAAAACCAAACTACTTTTCACCCCGCAATTTACCTTGGGCCTCCACGTGTCCTTTCTCCAAAACCGTGGTCTGGATTGTGGCCCGCCCTCAACTTTTTAAAGTCTGTGTACCTTCGATCCCTGCAATGCAATGGGACGGTGGTTCTAAAATGATGCTTAGATCCATCCCTTTAAAATTTGTGGATTAGATCTGACCTCTTTCAAATCAATGGTTGTGATTTGTTTTGAAATTTCAGACTTCGGAGCTCTCAAGTCTAAAACTTTCCTTTCTTTCATACATCAATCCTCCGAAGTCGATGATTTGTGAACACTTGTTCTTCACAATCAACGGATCTGCCTTTGCTATGGGGGTTTGACCTTTCAACTAGATCAATGGTCCTGTGACCCTTTTCTTGATCAACGGTCGATATTTCCTTCGGGTCTCCAAACTTCTGAGATCTCAAATATCAAACTTCACTTCCCCTCGAAGTAAGAAGATTCCTGCCACGTGTCCAATTGAATCGGACGGTTGAGGCTTTCTTGGGGTCTTTACCCAAAATCTACATATTTATGCCACATCTCCCTTAATCTGGCGGCTATAAATTACTTCGGGACATCACCCGAAGTCCATAGATTTACACCACCTCTATAATGGATCATATGGTCCAGATTCAATTCGGGTCTTCGAAGTTCAGAAATCTCAATTCTCAACTGAAAACCTAGTGTGATTCACCCGGAGACATCAATCTATTGACATGTACCCCTCCTCATGTTAAACGGTCAGGATCTACGTCGGGTCTTTAGCACTTTTCAACCAAGACCGGATCAATGGCCTACAGCTCCCTTCTCGATCAACGATTGATATTCTACTTTGGGACTCTGAAGCTCTCACCCTCTACTTTCCTCCGGAGTATTTCATACCCAGAGTGCTAGATATGGAATCACACGTCCACCTTAAATTGACGACTTTCGTCTGCTTCGGGACTTCGGCCTTCAGACATCTCAAAATTCAAATCCTCCTTTCTTCATTTCCTTTGGAACGTTTTACCTGAAGTACTCCATCTGATGACATGTGTCCTCCTTCAGATCGACGACTCCCAACTGCTTCAGTTGTTCGGGCTTCAACGATTTCAAACTCTTATCCATTGCGTTATCCTGAATTGTTTTCACCAGGAGTTCACGATCGGTCACCACATGCCCTCTGGATATGATGGTCCAGATTCTCTTCGGGTCTTCGGGTTGCTTTCACTTGAGGAAAATGAATCTCTAGCTCGTGTCCCTTTCGATATGACATTTGAGATTCACTTCGGCTCTCCGGCTCTCCCAGCTTCGGGAGTTTCAACTCTCGAATGAAACTCTCGAAGTGATTTCTCTGGAGTTACTGATCTGTTGTCACGTGTCTCCTGGCGATCAATGGTCAGGATCTACTTTAGTTCTTTAGCGATTCCTCTCTCTCCTTGACCACAAGCTCTCACTCATGAGTTATATATCTTGTACCACTTGTCCCTCTTGGCGATGAGTGGTCCCAATTCACTTCAGGACTTCGAGATCTTGTCTAGTCAACCGTCTCATACATACAAATGTTAAAAATCATATAATTTTCCTTAGATCAAACGAATAATGTCCCTTTGCGCTTAGATCCGATGGTTAGGATCTATTCCTTCCCAACGCTTCTCCTCTGCTTCACTGGATGCTGATCTAAAGGTCTAGGATTTTCCCCACAATCGATCTAATGGTTGTTTTCACTCCGCCTCCCGATATTTTGAATTCTTCCGAATTGGAAGAGTTTGGTAGATGTTCAAAGGCCTCAACCTTTGTTTCTCCTATGAGTCCGGCTCTCTTGGGTCCTTTCTTCACTCTTGAAAACGTTATCTATTCTGACCTTTTCGATTTTCTCATACCAATAGTACCGAGGGACTCCATTACTCCATGGGTTTCCAAAAGGGCTCAGGATCACCCATCTCGCAACTATTCAGGGTCTGGTGGTTATGATCCAACCGATACTGAGGTGTCCGTCAATCGACAGTTCACAACAATTGCAGGGTCCCAACGTGCGTGCTCTTTATCAGAGAGATCAACCTCGACAATCTGGAAGTACTCGCTCGACTCTAGTCTAATCCTAGTTGTCAATATTCCATCCCCTACAAGATCAACGACGTGGATTGATTATGGGCCATGAACTAGTAGGTCCGCTAAATTCACCTTCACACTTCGCAATGATTCCCAACCGTCTATTAAATCGAGCGACTGGTTTTTGATTCAGTAACTCCAGTGAGTATTCGAGTCGATCTAATGACCAGGATGGCCTCTCCTCCCATTAAACAACTCACATCCATCTCTGCTATCATATTCTTAAGACATGGGTAGTTATGGTGACTTGACTATTGTCTACCTCCTAGATATGATGGTCGGGATAGTTCTCAGGCATCCTCAGATCTAAGGCTCAGAGTTAACTTCAAGACTTTGGGGATTTTACCTCCCTTACGATAAAATTTCTCAGTTCGTTGAACTTGCAAAGTCCATATGACTCCAAGAGTTAACTCCCACGCTCTTTCCCATATCCAACGATCACAACAGACTGTAGCTCCTTTCGAACATATTTTGTACGTTCGTCTTCCAAACAAGGGAACCTTCCGTTTCGATACTTTAACCTCAATACTCTTCCTGAGATTTGTTAGCTCTGAAAGTCTTAAGAGATTTTCTCTCTTTCTCTTAAACTTAACACTTGGAAGCATCCTTTCGCACACCCCTTATGCTCATTCTTCAACTCTAGAAATTAAGTGTTTCTCGATCTCTGCCTGCCTCGTAGAGAGCCTGTGCATACGTGCACTATCTCTCCTGAGCTTTAATAGAATCCCTCCTCCAAGGGACTCAGAACGACTAGGAGTGTCAACATGCGTACATGAAATTGTGCCTAAGCTCGATGAACTTACAGTTCGTGGCTCTAGCTTAATCCACTACTAGATGCAAGCATTTACGAGTATAAAAACACATCCAATTCATAAAGTTTCCTACTTTCCTAAATAGACAATCAAGCAGACACAAAAAGGGTACAGTATAAATCATTAAGAAAACATATCCATCCTTGCAACATTCATAGGATATTCAAATTTAATTCACAGTACCACTTAAATACACAAAATATGTGATTACTTATCTATTAAAGTTGGTAGCCAACTAACTGACTATGGGTGTTCATCCTTCCACTCGACCATAGGCTCAGAGGAATTCATTCTTAGCAATCTGGCCACCCTCGTGCCAAGCCATGATATCACCAGGGAACTCTCGTGTTTCTCAAGGATTCTTTCTCTATTTCAGATTCTGCTTGGGTTCTATTCTCTGTGAACTTTCATAGGTTTCCCTCTCTGTCATGGCCATGGGAGAGGTTTATCATATTCTCACTCGGCATCAAGATTGCAACCTTTTGTTCATCATTCGTTGGAGAGCTCCACACATTCTCCTTACCGATTTTTATTATCTATTTTCCTCGGGATGGTTTTTGACCCATCATGTTCCTTCCTTCAGAAGGGAACTCGGATCAGCTTGGTATGTCATACCCAGTGGTACTTCGGGTTGACATTCTGTAGTCATACTATGACTTCATTCATGGGAGTGGTTGATAATTCAACCACTGGTCTTTTCTTAATTAACTAGTTTCTCTCCATGGGATCCGAAGGAGATTTGTTATCCCCATCAAGGGAAATTTGGGGTTATTTGATATAATGAACCCTCTCTTATAGTTTTCACGATATTTCCTCTAGTGATATCATGGCTAGTACTTTCAAGACTTCACCCCCACAGTTAGTTATTGGCAACTCAAACAATAATACATTTACACTGTCCACATGCTTTAGCATGGTAATCCTATTTTATGATTAATTACAAGCTGGGGGAAACAAGGGTGCTACAATTCCTTCCCGCTTAAAGGAACACCGTCCTCGGTGTTCTTTCTCAAAAACATGTGTCATGCCTTTCTCATTCAGTTGTTTAAGAAATCTTGATCCTTATTCCTGGATTAGGTCCTTTTTCAGACCTTTAATCTTAGTCACCTGCTTTCAATAATTCTTGGACAACAAGCACATTAATCATAGTCTTATGCAAAAACATTGCATACAAATTTCTAGGAAAATTTCATAATCTTAGCACAATAATTATTTGTGCAGTTTGTGGATTTGTATCCACATGGTTGTTTTGTTATACAGGATCATTGTTTTTCCTTGACATACCCATTGGGTGCATGATCCCCATCAATATTTTACAAGAATTATCAAGGTGTCATCTTCCTTACGGCCACTCACCCTCTAAGCCCAGGCTCAGGCATCCCCTTCTCTGCTATACAGTCCCTCGGGTGATCCATCTTGCCTTGCCAAGGTTTTCTTGCACAAGAAGAACTACCCATCATGTGCATGATCCAAAAATTTTACAAGAACTATCATGGTATCCTCTTCCTTGCGGTCACTCACCCTCCAGGACCAGGCTCAGGCATCCCCTTCTTTTCTATACAGTCCCTTGGGTGATCCATCTTTCCTTGCTAAGGTTTTATTGCACCGATAGAATTCCATAGACTCTATAGAGTCTTATAGTTGAGGTGTCACCCAGAATTTCTCTGTCGAGGCATCCATCCAGCTTGTGTTACCTCAACACAACATATTCTAGGCGATCATGGCTTACCAAGGGGTTCTCATGGCTCAACAGTAGCCATTTTTCATGCTTTTATAGATTGACAACCTTCCAGGTTAGCTAAAGTTAGGGATGAAGGTTACTCTCCTTCTCCCAATACCGTAATATATAGGGATGAAGGTTACTCTCCTTCTCCTAGTACCGTAATAGATAGGGACGAAGGTTACTCTCCTTCTCCCAACTCAATCATAGATAGGGATGAAGGTTACTCTCCTTCTCCCAAGTCAGTCTCTATTTCATGTGATCAGATTATAATCTTTCTCACAGTTCTCCCTCAAACCCGAGAGCTCATTTTCTCATCTCTACACTTCTTAGCAGATCTTTCCCTTTCACCTGTATCACAGGTATATAGAAATTCATGAGACATCATAAATTTTTAAATTCAAAATTTTATTGTAAATTTGTCACCTACATATTTCCAATTCCACATTTTATTTCCATATTTGTTCCGCACAAGAACCAGATTCATAATTATGGGACTTTCCTTCCCATAGTGGTTTGGCTCAGTAGGAAATTAGTCTTCCTTATGGGCTTACAACACTGCCATATCCAAGACTTCTTTGATTCCTACACTTTCAACATTCCTTGCAGTTTGGCTCAGTAGGAAATTGTTCTTCCTTATGGGCTTACAATACCTCCATATCCAAGACCCATTTCCTCCCTACAATTCATTCTTTACATATAATAACAAACTGTTAGTCTCTCATGCATCCATGTATATATATCTATATTCAAAATCATGCATACTAACAGTTCATAACATCTATATAAACATAAAAAGGGAATCACATTCCTTGCCTATGCCTCATTTCAACATACCAAACCTTTCAAAATGAAATTCAACATTTCAAAGGATTTTAACAAATGTGCCAATTATCCATGGCCACATTCATACCCAATGCACTCTATCATTGTTTTCAAGTTCGTCACACTTTATGACCGGTTCTTGGCCATGGTGTGTTGGAATTTAACCAACCTTTTCCTCATATGGTTTATTCATTTTCTTTCATTCTTACAGTAGGACCATACTTCCTGCTATAGGCCAATCACGATCCCAAATCAGTACACATGAACTCAAAAGTTTCACATGAATGCCTTTAACCATTCCTTGATTGGTCCATGTATTCATGAGATTTCATGAATTCTTCTGAGGATTACAATCAGTCTTTACTACCAGAGGTTCACACCTCCATCATTCAGATTCTCCTTCCTAAATCATACCCTACTTGGGTATCCAAGGCATACAACTGTCATTCAATGTTCCATACATAACATTAAGAACTTAAAACATTTCAGAAGGGATTTTTACCCAATCCTTTCATACTGTGTGCCACATAGGCATGGATTTTTTTTTTATACCGGTTTTGGCTGTTAGCACCCCCTATGATATTATCCCATCAATKGTGCTCCATGGGGACTTTTAAAGTCCCTTCAACAATATTTCAACAAGAACCTTCTCATATTCATCCTATGATTGAGGTTGTTCATTATTGACCACTTTCTTTCTCAATAGTTCCAATATATTTCTTTCTACACATGACATACATCATAAACACATTAGTCATCATGTAAATTAAAAATGCAAGTACCATAGCATTTAAATTAATAAAACATTTTCAGACATGTCCTAGCATATCTGTATGCACTTCATCACATTATCCTTAATGTTTTCATGAGTGAAATACCGACATTTATCAATTGTTTCTACAGTAATATAATCCTCATCACCATGGTGTCAAAACATTTACTTTCATCAGCATACTAGCTTTCTCATCCYAGAGAAAAACATAATACACAGCAAGAAAAGAATTGAGGGCTCTCCCCTTCTTCAAATTATTTCTACATCGTCTAGGACTTTTCAGCCCAGTTGAGTTATTTTTAAGGCCTCACTATMTTTTCTCTTCTTTTTCAATTTACTCCCTGTTGGAATCTTCCTGCTCTTTTCCTTGAGCCACCTTAGTTAGGCCTCACCCTAACCTTTCTTTTTTTTGGAATACAACAACATGCTTTAATAACAAACTCTTCTCTTTTTTTTTTTTTTGTTCATAACAGATCATGAACCTGTGCATCCTGCACATTACCATTCGGTTATCAGAATGGTCAATATTCATTTATTATTCTTCTATTCATTACATGATGTTTTTCAAAATGTAATCCAAGATTATAGTGTGTGTGTGTGTGTGTGTGTGTGTGTGTGTGTGTAAGCTTGTGGCTCACTTCTTAATTCTCAATAGTCATTAAGGTTGTGACTTTGTTTTCCTGACAGAGTCTTCACACAATTCCTCCACAAGAAACTCCTTCAGCATGAAACTTTTTTATTGCATATCCATCACAATTTGTGATGGCCTCAACCTTGAGTTAGCTTCTGCAGTTTACAAAATATCCCATAAGGAATATAAACATGCATCTTTGTCATGCACCCAAATTATGTATCCATACATATTATGGTTTTGTTAACTTACATCATATATGTGCATCACTTGCACATTTAATATCATTCATACTTAACTGGTATAAATATCAGGATTCATATTAGGAAGCTCCACAATGCATTAACCCATGCACTCAAGCATGATTAAACACAGATAAGTATCCATCATGCTAGCTTATTGCTTGGACTTTTTCTATGTCCTTCACACACATGGACATATCAGACTTCTATATCCTTTTCCCAAGGATCTTCTAATCATCCTTATGATCATGTATACACATTCATGTATAAGTAGGTGCATCTCTTGCACCTTTTTACCTCATGCATTCGCTTGATAGTTTAATTTCATCATTAGTGTCCTTTAGTTTTATATTTCAGTCACTTACAGATCTAATATCATAGTCATATCTCATATTGATGTTTCCTTCTCTTATGACAATAAACAACCAGGTTCACTTTCCTCTTTATGTGACAATGTCTAGCAAGAAAACCTTCTTGCCTCAACGTCCATAGGGTTTTGTGCCCATCTCACTTTTCTCTAGTCATGAGGAGTTATATACTCTAATTTTAATTTAAAGAAGTAACTATAACTGAAAAGGATCCTACCTGATCCTATCAGATTCATTTAAGCCCACAAAGGTATTAACCATTATATAATCCACCATCATCAGTGCCTGAAGTTCCAACTGCCCATCCTTAGAAGTAGTGTTATGAACACCGAGTCGTCCATCCTATAGGATTCAACTTCCCTTGAAAGAACCCTGCCACCTTCAGTTGTCCACATTAAATTCTTATTATAAATGTTAACTAGAATATCCCTACTATGGTAAGAGTAGTTATCACATTGACAAAGGGATAAAGAAATTCTTTTGCTAAAATTCAACATGAATTCCCAAAATCATAGGTTCAATCTGCAGTCCTTCTCCTCAAGGAGTAAATGTAGATAACAATACCTCCTTATGTGACTCATACATGATCCCAAGCAGGCCAAGTGTTGTAACCATGCTCTAATACCAATTTGTAACACATCCATGATGGGGCATAAAAATTTTCGCTCTTCTTAAAGGACAAATTCTTCATCCATGGTATCTAATTTGGAAGGTCGGGGAACCAGTCCGACCTCCCAGTCAAGGATCTCTGATTCTGGAGCCAAAAATTTTTATGAGACCTTGATGGTCTTGTTCTGTAATTAGATGTAGACCCTTTCGACTTCCTGGGGCAGGTCTAAAGGTACCCATGACCCTCCTCTTTGCACCTGCAAAGTATCAGATTCTGGGCTCTAGCTCCTTTTTTAATAAGCCCCTTCCTTTATATGACCTTGGGTGATGGCCTTACATAACCACGTAATTGCGAGCACATCCAAGGGTGGTTTAAAACCAAAATACTTTTCGCCCCGCAATTCACCTTGAGCCTTCACGTGTCCTTTCTCCAATACCATGGTCTAGATTGAGGCTCGCCTTCAACTTTTTAAAGTTTGGGCACATTCATTCCCCGCAATGTGAAGGGACCATCGATATCATCGACCTTGATGATGCTTCTGAACTGATGACTCAAATCCATCCCTTTCAAAACTACGGATCAGATCTGACCTCTTTCAAATCAATGACTGTGATTTGCTTCGGAATTCCAGACTTCAGAATTCTCAAGTCTCAAACTTTCCTTTATTTCGTACGTCAATCTTCCAAAGTCAACGATTTGTAGACACCTATCCTTCTCAATCAACGAATATTCCTCTACTTCGAGGGTTTGACCTTTCAACTATATCAACAATCATGTGACCCTTTTCTCGATCAATGGTCAAGATTTCCTTCGGGTCTCTGGACTTCTGAGATCTCAAATCTCAAACTTCACTTCCCCTTGAAGTAAGCGGATTCATGTCGCGTGTCCACTTGAATCACACGGTTGAGACTTGCTTCGGGTATTTACCCAAAATCTACATATTTATAACACATCCCCCTTAATCTTGTGGCTATGAATTACTTCAGGAATTTACCCGGAGTCCATAGATTTACGCCACGTCTCGTCTGCATCAGACGGTCCAGATTCACTTCGGGTCTTCAGAGTTCGGCAGTCTCAATTCTCAACTACAACCCTGGTGTGATTCACCTGGAAACATTGATATATCAACATGAACCCCTCCTGGCAATCAACGACCAGGATCTACTTCGGGTATTTAGTGCTTTTCAACCAAGATAGGATCAACGACCTTCATCCCCCTTCTTGATCAACAGTTGAGATTCCACTTCGAGACTTTGGCGCTCTCACCCTCTACTTTCCTCCAGAGTATTTCATACCTGGAGTGTTATATCTAGAGCCACGCCTCCACCTTAAATCGATGGCTTTCATTCACTTTAGGACTTCATCCTTCGGATATCTCAAACTCCAAATCCTCCTTGCTTCATTTCCTTTGGAACATTCAACACAGAATTCGTGATATGATGACATGTGTCCTTCTTTAATTAACGACTCCCAGCTACTTCGGCTATTTGGGCTTTAGTGATTTCAAACTCTTATCCATCGTGTTCTCCCGGAGTTTGTGATTGTTCACCATGTGCCCTCTGGACCTAACGGTCCAGATTCTCTTCGGGTTTCTTTCACCAATGGATCTCTACCATATGTCCCTTTCGATCTGACGGTTGAGATTCACTTTGGCTCTCTGGCTCTCCGAGCTTCAAGAGTTTCAACTCTTGACTAAAACTCTCGAAGTGATTTCTCCGGAGTTACTGATCTGCTGAAACATTCCTCTTGGTGATCAATGCTTAAGATCTACTTCGGGTCTTCGACAATTCCTCTCTCTCCTTGACCACAAGCTCTCGCTCAGGAGTTCTAAATCTTGCACCACTTGTCCCTCTTGGCGATGAACGGTCCCAATTCACTTCGAGACTTCAGGATTTTGGCTAGTCAACCCTCTTGTACACAAAAATGTTAAAACTGGTGCACTTTACCTTAGATTGGATGACTAACATCCCTTTGTGCTTATATCTAATGGTTAGGATCTGTTCCTTCCCAACGCTTCTCCTCTTCTTCCCTAGACACTGATCTAACGGTCCAGGATTCTCCCCGCAACCAATCTGATGGTTTTTGTTGCTCCTCCTCCTGATCATTTAAATTCTTCCGAATTGGAAGAGTTTAGTAGATTTTCAAAGGCCTTATCCTTCGTTCCTCCTACGAGTCCATCTATATTGGGTCCCGTCTTCGCTCTTGAAAATGTTCTCTCTTCTAATCTTTTCAATTTTCTCAGACTGACGGTACCGAGGGACTCTATTACTCCACAGGTTTCCAAAAGGGATCATGACCACCCATATCGCAACTATTCAGGGTCTAGCGGTCATGATCCATCCGATACCGAGGTGTCTGTCGATCAATGGTTCACAAAAATTGTGGGGTCCCAATGTGATTGCTCTTTATCAAAGAGCTCAACCTTCGCAGTCTGGAAGTACTCACTCAACTCTAGTATAATCCTAGTCTTTGATCTTCCATCCCCAAGGAAATCAACGTCATGGATTGATTGTAGGCTGTGAACTAGCAGGTCTGTTAAATTCACCTTCGCACTCCGTAATGATTCCCAACCGTCAATTAAATCGTGCGGCTAGTGTTTGATTAAGTAACTGTAGTGAGTATTTGAGTCGATATAACAACCAGGATGGCCTATCCTCTTATTAAACGACTCGCATCTATCTCTGCAGTCAGTTTCTTAAGTCATGGGTAGTTTTGGTGACTTGACTATCATCTACTTCCTAGATTTGACAGTCGGGATGGTTCCTGGGCATCCTCAGATCTAAGGCTTAGAGTTAACTTCGGGACTTCGGGACTTCAGGTATTTTACCTCCCTTACGATGAACTTGCTCAGTTCGCCAAACTCGTAAAGTCTAAATGACTCCAAGGGTTAACTCCTACGCTCTTTCCCATATCCAACAGTCACAATAGACCGTGACTTCTTCCAAACAAATTTCGTCCATTTGTCTTCCAAACAAGGGAACCTTCCCTTTTGATACTTCATCCTCACTACTCTTCCTTAGATTTGTTATCTCTAAAAGGATTAAGAGCTTTGCGCTCTTTCTCTTGAACTTAACTCTTGGAAGAATCCTTTTGCGCATCCCTTACGCTCATTCTTCAACTCTAGAACTTAAGTGGTTCTTGGTCTCTACCTACCTCACAGAGAGCCTATGCATACGTGCACTATCTCTCTTGAGCTTTAACAGACTCCCTCCTCCAAGGGACTGAGAATGTCTAGGAGTGTCGACATCCGCATGTGAAATTGTACCTAAGGTCAACAAACTCACAGTTCGTGGCTCTAGATTAAGCCACTACCGGACGTAAGCACTTTTTAGTATAAAAACACATCCCATTTATACATTTTCCTAGTTTCCTAAATACACAATCAAGCAGACACAAAAATGGTACAGTATAAATCATTAAGCAAACATATCCATCCCTGCAACATTCATAGGATATCCAACTTTAATTCACAGTACCACTTAAATACACAAGATATGCGATTATTTATCTATTACAAGTGGTATCCAACTAACTGACTATGGGTGTTCATCCTTCCACCCGACCATCGGCTTAGAGACATTCATTCTTATCACTTTGGCCACCCTTGTGCCAAGCCATGATATCACCAGGGAACTCTCACAGTTCTCAAGTATTCTTTCTCTGTTTCAACTTCTGCTCGGGTTCTGTTTTCTGTGAACTTTCATAGGTTTCTCTCTCTATCATGGCCCTAGGAGAGGTTTATCAGATGCTCACTCGGTATCAAGCTCGCATCCTTCTATTCATCATCTGTGGGAGAGCTCCATGCATTCTCCTTACCGATTTTTATTATCTCTTTTCCCCGGGATGGTTCGCAACCCATCATGTTCCTTCTATTAGAAGGGAACTCAGGCAAGCTTGGTCTGCCATACCCAGTGGTACTTCGGGCTGACATTCTACAGTCAGACCATGTTTCTAGTCATGGGAGTGGTTGATAATTCAACAATTGGTCCTTTCTTCATTAACTGGTTTCTCTCCTTGGGATCTGAACGATATTTATTATCCCCATCAAGGGAAATTTGGGGTTATTTGGTATAATGAACCCTCTCTTATAGTTTTCATGATCTTTTCTCTAGTGATATCATGGCTAGTACTTTCAAGGATTCACCCCTGTAGCCAGTTATTGGAAACTCAAACAATAATACATTTACACTATCCACATGCCTTAGCATGGTAATTCTATTTTATGATTAATTACAAGATTGGGAAAACAGGGTGTTACAGGATCACAGTGCGATGATCTAGGGTCATCGCATGCTGCAAATAGGGTACAGTGCGGCATTGTCGCAGTGGTCTACACTAGTAAAGTGCGACGTCATAGGATCATCATGGTCTGTCTATATAGTATAGTGTGTCGATATCTTAAACTAAAAGAAAATGGAAGAAAAAACAAAAATTCTTACTGAACCTTCAGACCTAGGGAGTCTAGATGGATCACCCACAGACTTAGAGAATGAATTTGACCAAAAAAAGGCAGGCTAAAAGAAAATAGGAGGAAAAACAACAAAATAAAGTTGTTTCCCTAGTATGGTCACCAATTTTGTTATCGGATTAATCAGTAAGTGTGGACACAAACAGATCTCCCTAGCTTCCATAGGAAACTAGAACAAAACAGAACATAATACACACTTCTCCCTAACCTTCATCATCATATGAACTAGTTTAGTGAGGTACAAGTGAGATACCTTTTAAATGACGCTTGATCCTCGCTAGTGTCACCCTTGTAGCTCCTTCCTTGAGTTTGTAGAATAGTAAACCTATCTAATAATCACAAACCAACAAAGAGGGAAAACAAATATAGATGTATTCTAATGAAGTCTATGTATATGATCAAGGAATTATACAATAGAAGATAAGATTCGTATATAGGGAAGAAATGTATTACTGTATTAAATGAATAGAAAGTGAATAATAAAACCCGTGACTTGATGTTTCAAGGTCCCCTTCCAATGGCTCTTTGCTCCAACACACACACCTTTGTTCCAATGCCTTGAATGAACAATATCCACAATATTTCTTGAAGAACTAAAGCAAAGCTCTCAAGCATAATCTGAAGAGTGATTCATTGTTTAAGAGTGATCTCAAGCTCTCAAGCAATATCCACAATAATTTTTTGGTAGTTGTACTAATTCATTGTTGAAGAGTGATTGCATCGTGTACTCATCTAAGGCATTCATTTGATTCAGTCTCTCTTGTTGTGCTGAGGGGATATCCATATCTAACTTAGATGTTGTTATCAAAGTACGGTATTCAAATTAAATAGGGATCATGGCTTTATTACCACAGACTAACTCAAAGGGTGTAAGCCTTATGGTAGTCTTTCATGTGATGTTGTATACCCATACTACTTCTACGAGTTTCTTCGAATGGTTCTTCTTGTTCAAGATCATTTTCTTGGTGATGATATTTTCCAATTCTCTATTGGTGAATTTAGATTGACCATTTTCTTGTAGATGGTAGGGTTTTTATTTTCTGTTACAGATGAGGTGTTGCTGCATAATTTGTTCAGCGAGTCTATATGTACACTGAGCTCCTTGGTCTGTGATTATCTCTCTGGGGTATCCAAATCTTGAGAGTATGATTTCTTGGAGGAAATCAGCTACCCTTTTCTTTGTAGCATATTTCATAGACTTTACTTCATCCCACTTGGTCAAGTATTCAGCACATACTAGTATATGATTCTTCTTCCTTGAAGGTGGATTAATCCAGGCCTATGAAGTCCATTCCCCACTTGTCAAATGGTTCCAATGATATCTGAGGTTGAAATGGAATTTCAATTCTCTTTGTGGGATTCCCCATCCTTTAGCATTCATCACAGTGTAAGGTGTAATGTTGATCATTGTTGTGTAATGTTGGCCAATAGTATCTAGCTTGCAAGATCTTGTAGGTTGTTCTCTTTGTTGCATAGTGTCCTCCAGATGGTTCATCATGACATGAATGGACGATATAATTGAATTCATCCTCTCTCATACATATTATTAGGACTTGGTTTTGGGACAACCTACCACCCAAGTAAAGGTTGTGCTTTTTCTCACAATTTTGCGTCTTTCTTGGTAGGAAAAATGCTGAGGAAACCTCCTTGTTGTCAGATAGTTGGCTACATCAGTAAAGCATGGGATTTGTGTTGATATTGAAAAGAGGTGTTGATTTGGGAAATGATCATCTATCATGCCTTCTTCAGTATGAATTTTTAACCTAGATAATAAATCTACAACAACATTCTTCTTTCCAGGTTTGTCGAGAATGGTTCGATCAAATTGTTGTAACAACAAAAGCCACCTGATTATTCTACCATTGATCTCAATTTTATTCATTAAATATCTAATGGAAACATGATAAGTGTGTATAAAAACTTGATACCATGTAACATAATGTCTAAACATGTTGAGAGCATGGACTATGATAAAAATTATTTTTTGTTAAAAGTGTAGTTTAGATCTGCACCAGCCAAGTTTTTTCTTATAAAATAGATTGCATAAGGCTTCTTATCTTCATTTTGTACCAAGATTGCTCCTACAGATTTATCTAATGCATCAATATGGATATGAAAAGGAAGAGCTAATTAGGACCCTATAGAGTAGGAGTCATTGAGAGTCTTTATTTGATTGTTTCACATTCCTATTGATAATGTAAGATCCAACATTAATATACATATTTGGATAGTAGGGAAACTAGAGGAGAGGATATTTTACTATAGTATTTGATGAATCTCATGTAGTAGCCTACATATCAAAGAAAAATTCTAATATCCTTTGGTTTCAGTGTCAATTTTCACATGAAACTCTATGTGACTAATTTTCAAATTTGAAAATCACTTCCTGGTGATCATAGATGAATCATCAACACATATGAGACACAATATTTTTGTTCTATTACCTTATAAAATTCAAAAATCCTGAGGGAAAAACTAGCCCTCCCAACCAATAAAATATCACCAAATCTGAAGCTAACCTTGCCCTCTCATCCAATAAAAATATCACCAAATTTTGAGGACAACCGTGTCCTCCAATAACCATGAAAATCATGAAACCAAACCTCAGAATTTGCTAGAAAATTCTTCTACCCACAAATCTTTTGCAGACCACCTGTATGACTTGATGATGTCACGTTTCAACCTGTATGGACCTTCTCTCTACCCATAAAACTATGTACGTGATTCTCCTTACTGCAACCAACATACAGATGCGCTTTGTTCCACTACAACTCACATATACGTGATTGTGCCCATTGTAACTTACATACATATGCGATTGTGCCCACCTGCAACCCGCGTATGTATGTGATTGTGCCCACCTACAACCCGCGTATGCATGCAACTATGCATACCTACAACTCATTTACATATACATAAAAACCTTGTATGGACACCTATGTACAATTCGCTCCCTGTGACTTTTCTTCATCTAAGACAAATTTTCCACCATGCAGAATTTTCCTTTGTTGAAAACACCAAGCCCCCTAGAACAAGTGTAGAATCACATATGCTAGCTTCATCATGTCTCCATAGACTCTACATAATATGAAATATCACAATAACATCTCTCTTATTTATACAAGTCTAGGTGTTAGCTTGAGAAGCCCCTCCACAAAGTCAACACCAAATTAGACTTTCCTATGGGTGTGAAGCCCCATCACAAACCCACAAAGCTCATTGTCAAACACATGAAGCCCCAACTTCATTCCAAAGGGTTTTTCATCAAACCAAAAGTGTAATGTGGTGCCCATGATGATTCTCACATGCCCAACACCTAGGGCACATGAGAATAATTTCTCGAATCTACAAAACATCAACACTTCTCTTAGTGAGGGAGGTATTCTCTCCTCACTCCACAAGTGGGAATGCCTCCTGATTCTACAAAAGAATCAACACTCCCTCTTAGAGAGGGAGGCATTCCATCCTCCATCATCACTTGGAAGTATCTATATCTCTCGTCCTAGGAGTAAATCTGTCTCTCGCACTGGATCCTCTACCACAACTGCACTCCAATCCTCCTGATGGTTTCTCCCTCTATCACTGTAGCGAAAAATTCTGAAACAAATGGATCCTCCATGGAGGGCACACAACTCCTAGAATCCCCCTACCTTTGAATTTCCTGTCTATCCTTCTCAACCCATGCCACATGTCTTTCATTATTTGAAGATGCCTCTCCCCCATATCAACCCAAGGAGGAAATCTCTCTGAATGTCTAACTCTCTTTGAGTCTCCTTAATCCCTCTGAGTCTGTACCATTGGTGGAGCTACCTACTCCCTCTGAATTTGTTCTACTGGTGGGGCTTCCTATCTAACTACTAATGGAACTACCTAATCCCTCCTCATCTATCATCCATATCCTCCTTGGACACCAACCAAGTATCTTTTTGGATACAATCAGTCCATATCATATAAAACCCTAGAAACATCTCTCGTGCACAAATCCCCAACACAAAAGGTTCCTACGACCTGGGAAGGCCTACCAACTCAACATCCAATAACACCTATCCATCCTTAAATAACATTGCATATCCCTACTCCTCAATTTCTAAGGATGAGAACACACCCCTGGAGCCCATATCACATTTTCCACTCGCAACACATCCCCTGACTCCATATGGAATACCACTGCTCTAGATCCATGTACTACCCGTCTGGTCCTCATACCAATCTCCTTGTACATACGTAAGTCATACAATGTGAATATCATGAACAAACCCTATGCACCTATCACATGTCGGTGGCTCCCACTGTATAAGAACTGTGCAATTCTCCAAGGAAAGCATCCTACTTCCCCAAGTCACGACCATCCAATGAAATTCTTCCCAATTCCATCATCCAAGTCACAAAAACTCTTTGTGTCTACACATGCTATAACTAATCATTTGTCCTCTCTCTGAATAATCCCAAGATGTGGATGGACACTCATTTTAGTCCACTATAGACCTTCACAACTCATCTATGCAAATATCCTCATCCTTCTGGGTCAAATACCTCATACATCATCATATCTTGACATTGTAAAACTCTCCAACCTGATGAATACTCTATCTCATCAACCTTCCAAATGTTCAAAGCTATCTCATCTATTCAAAAGAACCTGAGTTCCACTCATTGCAACTCACCATAGAAAAGTCACTAGAATTCCATCCAAAGGTTTATAAATCTACCACACAACATATTGTTGTGATAGAGGCTCTTTGTCAATCCACAAGAACTCCCAACCTACCACACCACTGAGTTGCAATAGTCCACACTCCTTGCCTAGATGGTCTTCTCCATGTCTCAAACCAAAGACCATCTAACATGTTTCTACCTACAACCATCACTGTAGCTCCTTGAGCTAACTCCTCAACACTACTACATCTCCCTCTCAAAGTTGGCACCTGTCACCTGAGCAGAAAAAGAACAATACCCTTCTAGTTTTGTATCAAAAATGTGTCTCAAGATGATCCCCTTATCTTCAGATCCCACACTCTAATACGATGTCAGTTTTCACATGCAACTCTATGTGACTAATTTTTTGGATTTGAAAATTTCTTCCTAGTGATCTAAGAGTAAAACCCTAGTTGTTATCACTGAATAATTTTACACTAAAAATTATTGATTGAAATTACATGCAACAGAAACACAAAATATCAAAGATGAATCATCAACACATATGAGACACAATATTTATGTTCTGTAAACTTATCAAATTCATAAATCCTGAGGGAAAAACGATCCCTCCCAACCAATACAATATCACCAAATTTGAGGACAACCTTGTCCTCTCAGCCAATATAAATAACACCAAAGTATAAGGACAACATTGTCCTTCAATAACAATAAAAATCAGAAAACTAAACCTCACCAATTTACTGGAAACTTCTTATGCCCATAAATCTGTTGTAGACCACATGTATGACCTAATGATGTCACCTATCAACCTCTAAGGACCCGCCATCCTCCCATAAAACTATGTACGTGATTTTCCTTACTGCAACCTGCATACATACACACTTTGTTCCACTATAACCTGTGTATATGTGATTGTTCCCAATGCAACCTGCATACATACACAATTGTGCCCACTTGCAACCCATGTATGTATGCAATTGTGCCCACCTACAACCTATGTACATATGCGGCTATGCCCACCTGCAAACCACATATGTACACAACTGTTCCCACCTACAACCCATGTATGTATGTGATTGTGCCTACCTACAAATTGCATACATATACAGAAAACCCTTGTATGGACACCTCCGTACAATTCACTCCCTATGACTTTTCTTCATCTAGGCTAGATTTTCCACCATGCATAATTTCCCTTTGTTGAAAACACCAAGCCACCTAGCACAAGTGCAAACTCACTTATTCTACCTCCTTCATGTCCCCACACACTCTACACAATATGAAATGTCACAATGACCTCTCTCATATTTATACAATTCTAGGGGCCCCTCCACAAAGTCAACAACAAATTAGACTTTCATGTGGGTGTGAAGCCCCATCACAAACCCATAAAGCCCACTTCCAAACCCATGAATCCCAGCTTCATTCCAAGGGGGTTTTCATGAAACTGAAAGTATGATGTGGTGTCCACGAATATTCCCACATGCCTAACACCTAGGGAATGTGAGAATACCTGCCTAAATCTACAAAACATCAACATTCAGAGGGGTAGGTATTAGGGTGATGATATTTACTTTACTTTTTTCTACTTCAATCCCTCTAGATGAAAAGTAATGTCCTAGCACAATCCCTTCATTCATCATCATATTTCATTTGGCATGGCTAAGAGCATGGATGATTTTAGGGGCTAAATTTCGCTTATGGGCTAATTTTCCATGGTTTTCCCAAAAATGAGATTCGGTATTTTAAAAATGATTTGCCCAAATTCTATAGGATAAAATTATTTTACCTCAAAAATCGCCAAAATTTTATAAAAACTATATAAAATCCTTAGAAATTTGAATATTTTTACAAAAATATCGCTAAACATTTATAGTTGGAATATGAAGGATAAGTAAGATTTGCCAATGTTTCTACATTTTAAAATAAATTTCCATCCTTAAAATCATCCCTAGCTAAGAGAGAGTTTTATTTCTTCACATCTTTGGAGAACCTTATCCATATTGTGTAAGCCTTAATCAAATGAGGTTCCATAAGGACTGAAGTCATCCATATAGATTTCTACATTGTCATGGATAAGTTCTGAAAATATGTTAATTATTTCTCTTTGGAATGTGGTTGGGCCATTATATAGGCCAAATGGAAGGACTTTATAAGAAAATGTTCTCAAACGAAAGGTAAATTTTGTCTTGTCCTGGCATTCATAACTGATCTAAATCTAGTTATATCCACTAAATCCATCTAGGAATGAGAAATCTTCCTTCATAGCTAAGACATCCAAAATTTGGTCAATGAAGCGTAGGAGGAAATGATATTTCTTGTAGCTTTGTTTAATTTTCAATAATCCACACATATCCTCCATTTCCCATTCTTTGTAGGAATAATAACCAAGGGAGATACCTACTCACTATCTGAAATTGAATAAATGAATCTGGTGTCTAACAACTTTTGTAATTATTGTTTAACTATGTCCTTCGATGCAGAATTCATCCTTCTTTGGGGATACTTAATAGCTCTACAATATTCATTGATGTAAATATGATGAGTACAAATATAGGGATAGATTCCTTTCATATCCTTATAATCCCATGCAAAGGTTGCAATATTTCTTTTCAACACATCTAATAATTTTAGTTCTTGTTGATTAGTATGTTTTGTGCTTATTTTGAGTGTTTTTGCAGGGCTGATTTCTATAGCCTTGAAAGTAGGATTTTCAATTTTAGCTATGAATAGTTCTTCCCATAGTTATTTTTTCTTATCAGTAGAAATTTCATATTTAATTTCATCATTTATGTCTTCTATTCTCACATCGGTAGGATCTTGGTTTTGCAGAAAATTTGAAACGAAGTTGTATTCATCAATTTTGCTAGTAGTCAAGGTTATACTAATTGTGTATATAGGATAGGAAGTAGTTTGGATCAGGTATTCTTGTTATTATACCCACATTGGAAGGTGTTATGTCATGAATGGCTGGGCAGGAGGATAAAGGACAAGATGTTTTTGGGATTGACCATCAATGATAGTCATGTTGCCTTCTCTATAGCCGATGTATGCATCCACTGTGTCCAACCAAGGCCTCCCCAAGTTAAGAGGATACCCATTGAATTTATAATTGGTTTGGAGGAACAAACATTCAGTGGGATACTCCCAAGAATCAATAGAGATCATTATGTCTTCCAACAACCCCTGATGATTTATTGTGTATCTATCTACAATCAAATGTATAGGAATTATTTACATTTAATATCTTAGGATGAGGTGGGGCTTGAGGTTGTCGTAAGATAACATCATATTTTTTCAGGATCTACATATTTAATGACTTTTGGTTGTTGTTGTTGTAATAATTTTCCTAATCTAAGATTGATTTATTGTACATCTAAGGAGATAGTCGGATATGTTGCTTCATTGTTATACACATGTTGAATCTATTTGTTATTTGGATTCAGGGAAGGTTGAGTAGGTAATTGTGGTTGTCTAGGAGGAATTATATTTTGAAAAGTTTTATTGGGTTGAGGAGAAGGAGGCATCAATGTAGGTTGTTGAAAATTTTGGGGCCTCCATCCTTTTGGAGGATGATTCCACTAAAGTTTTTGGTTTTGTGGAAAACTAGGGATTGATTGGTATGGAGAAGGAATAGGCTTCCCTTGGTATTGCCATGTATTTGGAACTATACAAGGAGATTGTTTGGGATTATACCAAGGTTTAGAAGACATTTTTTTACTTTATGCACCAAAATTTTGAGAAGTTTTGAAATTCAAACTTGTTTGGAAGGGTATTGGTTATCCATGTATCCTTTGATTGATGAATCATATTGATTCCAAACTCTCCTTTAGTCCTTGAAATGTATCTTTTTATCCTATAAAATGAGGAAATTTTTCAGTTGCATGAGCTTCTTGACAAATACCACAAACATAAATGAGATCTAAAGTGCATTCATTCTTAACATGCCTTATGTTGCATCTACGACAAAATATAGCTAATGCATTTTCTACTTCCTCTTGTTTCTTCTTGATCTGGAAGGTATCTATTGGGATGGATAAACAGTGAAAAATAACATCTTTCATGTCTTATAGTAATCCTCCTAATTCATTTTTTATACGGATTGTAGGGTTAAAATATTGAGGTACCATTCCTCTATCCTTTCTACCTTTCTTCCTTGAGGATATGGAATGATTCTTGAAGATTTGCTTGATATCATCATAGTCCATCTAGTAGATATCTCCATTAGATAAGATATTTATTGTTTCCATGATATCTTCTCTTACTCCTATGAGTAAGACAAGCTTGAGTGAATCCTCGTCCAGAGTGAAGTTGTAGATCTTTTATAGCTTCATTGAAATATCTCTCCAAAGTCTTCTAGAGATTCATCAGGTCCTTGATTCATTCTTAAGATCTCAACTCATGTATCCCTTTCTCTAAAATATTCCCTATACTTTTCATTGAATTTGTTCTTAATTTGATTCCAACTTGTGATGTTGTTTCCCTCCAATATCATGAACCATATTAGAGTTGAATATTTCATAGTAGAAGGAAAGGGTTTGAGATTTTGTTCATTTGTATTATAATCATATGTCTTGCACATAACTAAAAACTCAAACAAGAAGGTATTAGGATATTCTAAAACAAGACCATGGAAATGGGGCAAGACAAAAGGATTAATATTTTTCATTTTAGTTTCCCCATTGGTTTCCAGTATAGGAAACTAAAATACTTCTACCATATCTTATTCACTACCCATGGTTTTTAAATTCTTAAAGGTTTACATTGACCTTCATCTTAAAGGTTTTCAAATTCTCTAGCTTCACTTTCCAAGAAAATTTCAAGTGTTTCAGGACCAATTTCTAGATTACTTGGACCAATTTTGGGGGTGGGGGTTTTTGGTAAAAAATTTCCTCTCTTATCTCTAGATCAATTCATTCATGAATAAAAGAAATGAAACTATTTTTTATTTTTCATGTAATATGAATATGCAAAGAATGTGACAAGAAATTATCAATGCTCACTCAAAGTGAATGCACTTGTGTCTGACATATTGTTCCTACTCCTCCAAGTCACAAAAAAAAAAAAATGGAATGATGTACAATCTTTAGCACCTCCCTGGAAATTGATCTAGAATCAGATCCAAGAGCTTGACAAGGCTCAAAAGGGATAAAAAATTAAAGTTCTTGAAATCGAACGAAACCAATTCCAATGCGACCGTCTCATCACGCTGATTCTGGCCATATATTCACTTTCTCAAACAGACGCCATATGTGAGAGTTATCGCACTCTGACCGTTTTCCCAAACAACTAAAAAGTATAAAAAAAAAGTCAATAGTCAAAAGGTGTGTTGGCAGCCAATTCACATTTTTCATTGTCTCATAAGCTGCCTACACCAATGTTTCACAAACATTGATTTTTCACCGCAAGTTTCAAATGAACGATGAATTTATTCTTTGCGCCTTTTCGCACATTTGTCTTCGCTAAGTCTTCACAATTGTAAGCATGGAAATTTCTCCTTTTGAGGTCACTTATCGATCATTATCTGAACTGCCGATATCTTTGGTGCCACTATGCTTATTGCGCCTCTCTTTTTATTGATCTTTACATGATCGGCAATGTCCTTTGATCGGTTTTTCATACTTCAATGGGTCATATAAAGACATTTAGCCTTTGATTTCGCGTTTTTATGATTTGCCTGAATTGCATTGGGGTCTTGATTTATCTTTTGTAATCATTAGTGTTGATCCTTATCATAGCTCTTGGCATATCAATTTGTGCAATATCATTTGGACGCCTTGGTTAAATGTTTGATTGATGCATTGGTGAGAACATGATTGTAGGTTTTGAACTGCATGTCGGTGTTTGAATATTATGGTATAACACTAGCACGCATTTGGCATACTTATTGGAAATTGTTATATCAATTGTGTGAATGAATTTCGCTGAATTTGCAATGCATTGATTTCAATTAGCTTCTTATGGTCCCTACTCAAACTTTGGTTCATAAAATGTATGGATATTCATGTATAATGCCTATGATTATTTTTGCAACCATTGATATGTTGTTAGTTAAGCTATGGATGTTGGTGGCTTCATTGGCGCATAGTTTGGTATTGATTTCCTTTCGATAGCACATGCATTTTCCATTGTTCACTGGTCAACCAATTGATGTAATTGATGAGCTGTGTTACAGGGGATGTTACAGCTGTAAAACGCCTGCCTCATTCCCAGGAATTAAGCTATTCCCCACTTGCCACGCTTATGCTCGCTAATGTGATGGCTTCATTAGGTTCGCAAATCATACAGAGGTGCGTTAAAGCCATGGGTTTCGGATCTTCTTATTGC
>ML789153.1:125795-136167 GCA_009831015.1 Picea engelmannii | reverse complement strand
CACGAATATAAGTTCCAAGGCATCACCGCAGGTTCACCTGAGATCATTAGTTCCCATCGCATGGAAAAGCTGCTCGAAAAGGGTCATTCTGGTGTTATCGCCCAACTCCATGCCATACAAGAAACAAAGACACCTTTTGTACTGCAAGACCTCCAAGCCATCCTTTCTAAACATCAATTGGTCTTTTCCACTCCCCAAGGCCTCCCTCCTTCCCATGGTGTTCATGATCATTCCATTCCACTTGTACTAGGAAGCCTTCCTCCCAATATCCATCTGTATTGTCACCCCTTTTCCCAAAAAATGAAATTGAGAAAATGGTCTAGGAACTCCTTAATGTAGGCGTTATCCTCCCTAGTACAAGCCCCTATTCGTCTCATGTGGTCATGGTCCTAAAGAAAGAAGGTTCTTGGTGAATGTGTCCGGACTTCTGTGCCCTCAACAAACTTACCATCAAAGACAAATTCCCCATTCCTGTCATTAATGACCTCCTGGATGAATTGAGTGGCGCCCAATTCTTCACTAAATTGGATCTTCGTTCGGGCTACCACTAGATACGTATGAAAGAGGCAGATATTCCCAAGATTGCCTTTAGAACTCATGAGGCCCACTATGAGTTTTTGGTCATGCCTTTTGGCTCGTGTAATTCCCCCTCCACCTTCCAAAGCCTCATGAATCATGTCTTTCATCCTTTTCTCCACCATTTTGTCTTAGTTTTCTTTGATGATATCATCATCTATAGAAAAACCTGGACAGACCAGCTTGCTCATGTGGATCGAGTTGTCCATCTACTCTCTCAGCACTAACTTTTCTTGAAACAATCTAAATGTGATTTTAGCACCTCAGAAGTAGAATACTTGGGTCATCTGGTTGTCAAAGATGG
Organism: Picea engelmannii; assembly: GCA_009831015.1. Lineage (NCBI taxonomy): Eukaryota > Viridiplantae > Streptophyta > Pinopsida > Pinales > Pinaceae > Picea > Picea engelmannii. The sequence goes on along the minus strand of ML789153.1, from coordinate 135,287 downwards.
CGTCAGAGTGAATCCTAAAAAGATTGAAGCTATGAAAGACTGGGCTCACCCAAAGACTCTTAAGAGCTTGTGTGGATTTCTAGGCTTAACAGGGTATTATCGCAAGTTTGTTAAGACTTATGGGAATATTGCAGCACCTCTCACTGCTCTCCTAAAAAAGAACTCTTTCACTTGGACTCCAGCCACTACTCAAGATTTTCAAACCTTGAAGATGGCCATGTGCACCACTCCAGTCCTTTCCCTTCCTGATTTCACAAAGACCTTTTTGTTGTAATGTGATGCCTTAGGGAAAGTAATTGGTGTTGTCCTTATGTAAGAGGGTCGACCTTTGGCCTTTACCATCAAGAAACTATCTGAAATAAATCTGGGCAAATCCATCTATGAAAAGGAAATGTTGTCTATTATGCATGCCGTGGCTCTGTGGCATCCTTATCTATTGGGGAAACAGTTCCAAATTAAGACAGACCATCAAAGCCTCAAGTATTTTCTAGAACAATGCATTTCCTCCCTAGAACAACAAAAATGGGTGACTAAACTCTTTGGATATGATTATGAGATCATTTATAAGAAAGGAAAATACAATGTGGTTGCGGATGCACTTTCCCAAAAATATGAATATGAAGGATCCCTTTTTTCTCTTTCATTCATTGTACCAGATTGGCTCCAAGCCGTACGCCAGGAATGGCTACAAGACCCCAAAAGATCGCAATTGATCCAACAATTGCATTCCAATGCTCCAGTTTCCCTAGGGTACTCTTAGCTCCATGAGGAACTTCGATACAAAGGTTGTTTGTATTTAAGTAAACAATCAAAGCTTAAATCCACGGTACTTTCTGAGCTTCATGCTACACCCACAGCAGGGAACTCCGGGTTCACCAAAACCTATGATAGGGCCAAACGTTCCTTTTTCTGGGATGGTATGAAACATGACATTCATAATTTTGTAGCTGAATGTGACGTGTGTCAACGCAACAAGGGAGAAATAGTCAAATCTCTAGGCACACTACAACTGATGTCGATTCCACCTACTATTTGGGAGGATATCTCTATGGATTTTATTACCGGCTTACCCAAATCGGGAAATAAATTCGTCGTCATGGTGGTTGTTGATCACCTTTCCAAGTACACTCATTTCTGCACCCTTCAACACCTGTTTATAGCATCCATGGTGGATCAAATATTGATGGATCAGGTCTTCAAGCTTCATGTCATGCTGCACTCTATTGTTTCTGATCTCGACCCAACCTTCACAAGCAATTCTTGGCAAGAACTGTTCAAGATACAAGGCACATAATTGCATCTCAACACAACTTATCATCCCCAGACTGATGGCCAAATGGAAGTTGTCAACAAGTGTTTGGAAACATATTTGAGGTGTTTTGCCTCGGAAAAGAAAAATCACTGGGCTCAATGGTTACCCCTAGCTGAATGGTGGTACAACATTTCATACCATACAACTACACACATGACTCCTTTTGAAGCGGTATATGGATATAAGCCACCTTCAGTTCTCTCATGCTTACTGGGTGCCTAGAAGGTCTAGGCACTTGACCTAACACTTACATCTCGAGAGGCCATTCTCCATACCCTCAAAGAGAATCAAGGTCGCTCTAAACGTCAATTTGTAGAAGGGGATCGGGTGTTTCTTCGATTGCAACCTTACAAGCAAACTTCCCTCAAGGCCGAGCATTGTCAGAAGCTAGTGCCCAAATTTTATGGTCCTTATACCATGCTCAAGCATGTGAGACAAGTCATCTATCAGTTAGCTTTGCCCAGCCATTCGAAGCTACATCATGCTTTTCATGTTTCATGCTTAAACAAGGTGATTGGAGCTAAGTGCCAAATTCAAACCAACCTTCCAGAGTTAGTTGAATAAGGATCCATTTGGCTACAACCAGAAGCAGTTTTGGACCAACGTGAGCGTCGCCTACGTCAAATAACCATCAAGGAAGTGCTAGTCTAGTGGAAAGATACAACTCCAGCAGATGCCACTTGGGAACCAGCTACCATTCTGCAGCAATTTCCTCATCTCAAGCCTTGAGGACAAGGCTATTTTTAAGGGGGTGGACATGTTAGGGTCCTAACCYGCACATAGGTAGAACAATATATTCGGATGTAATAAAGGTCAATATTAATAAGGCCTTTCAATAAAATAGAATAAAGCGGATGTAAGAAGACCTAATAGAAGCTTCTGCTTCTAGAAGGATATTCCTCTAGATGCTTCTTTTTAATATAAATAGGAGTCGAGGGTATGAAAACCCTAGCTTAGAATATTATTGTAATAGAGATCTACTCAACTGGAGGTTGCCCCCTCGAAGAGGCCCGTGAACAATGCTTTCAGATTCAAAGTGTTATTTCTTTTGTTATTCTTATATCATTTCAATGTTATTGTGGTGAATGTTCTGGTTATATAGCTGTTATTCTGCCATTACTAGCATTTTATTTTTGTTCTGCATACATTTTCTATCTGGTATATTACATATGTTTTATTGTATGTATAGGTTTGGTGCGGAGGGGGTTGGAGATAAGCCCTAGCCTATGGTTCTATCATGTAAAGTGACCACCAAAAGGGCGCATATGCATAACTAAACCACCAGCGCACGTTTTATGGCACCTTCCTCCATGTAACCCGGAGCCATAACCACGGGCTCGATGCATGGGAAGGGACATGGTTCTATAAACAAGTATCGTATGACCATAATAAGGGGGCACATGCTAGTCAAGGGGGATAAATCCTAAATTTAAACATAAAGTGGGTTTTTATCCAATTTTAGTGGATTTTATTGATTTCCAGGCCTGTTAATCGAGGATTTGGCCCATTTTGGGGGATATTGGACTCTTTTTGGGCCCAGATTTTGGGAGGAAGTTGGGGAATGATAACCAAATTTAGATCTATATAAACTAGGCCTGTTTGAGGCTATGAAGGACAGTCAGAGAAGATTTATTATGAAGGGAAGCCAAGCCAAATCCATTTTTATGCAGGGAAGTTGTTGAGGAGCAGACGCTTGCAGGCCATTTTTGGGAGCTCCGATCATCCGTTTTGCATGTCGTTTCTTCTGTTGGGTTCTAGAGAGATAGAAGAACATGACTATATCAGTCTTGTATCCTAATGGCAGTGATGCGATGTACTTTTTTATCTTTGAACAGAAATAAAGAAGCCTCCCCCACTGAGACAAAGGCCCGAAGATGTAGGCAATTTTGTGTCGAACTCTGTTATCACTTCTCTTGTTATGGTTTGTTGTTCTTATTGCTTCAGTTCAGATCTGTATTTTTTATTATGGCTATGATATATTCTCTCATCTTCATCCTCTTTCATTAGCTTCTTAAATGGTTAATAATCACATGCAAATAAAAACTCAACCGCAGTCATTAAAAGATCTTTTTGGATGAAGTGGTATCAGAGCTAGTTGACGTTTGGATTTGAGTTTTGCATGTTAACTAGGGAAAATCTATAGCATGGTGAAGGTGATATTGTTGCAGAGAATCCATTAATTAGATTGAGAAAGAGAGATTCTCACAGTGAGAAGATGGCATCGGAAGAAGGGATTTCTCAGGATGAGAAAGAGTTTCGTAAAACTTTCCTTGCTATGTCAGAGATGGTGAAAGTTTTGTATGAGGATTACTTGGAATGGAAAAGACCAAATCTAGGTGAATATTCAAAGGGAAAAAGTGAAGAGGAAGAGGATCCTCCTCAAATTCCTCCTTCACCTCCATCATCACCTCCTTCTTCTCCTTCTTCTTCAAATTCAAGTTCTAAATCTAATGCAAAGAAACATGTTCATAAGCATAAGAATGAAATGCCATTGTTAAAACTTCATGTTAAATTTGAGTTACCCATATATGTTGGTGAAGTTAATGCAGAGAGACTTGGCAATTGGTTCAGGAAGATGGAGGTTTACTACAGTGTGCAACAAATCAAGGATGAGGCCACACAAATCAAGTTGGCATCTTTGAGACTTGCAGGCACAACTCTCATCTGGTGGCAAAGCAAGTTGTAAAATGGAACGCAACAAGTGGGTAATGTATTTCCATCATAGCAAAGCTTCATTTCTGCATTTAGGAAACAATTCTATCATTTGGGTTATAAAGAAAAAGCATTAATTGAATGGCAATCTTTAAAACTAAGAAAAGGACAAACAGTGCAAGAGTATGCAGATAGCTTTCATAAAATGGCATTGATGTTAGATATCCCTTTACATACACAGGAAACCCTTATGAAGTATATAGGAGGTTTACCTGCACATATTAGAAACATTGTATTCATGTTTGGAACCACTAACCTTCATGAGGTTTATGTTCAAGCGACATACATTGAAGCAGGAAAAGCAGGTGTATTAGGGGAATCATTGTCTTCAAGGAAAGAGGATAAGAGGAAATGGCATGGAAAGAATTCAAATGAAGTGGAAAGAAAGGACGAGAAGCCCTCTTGCAAGCATTGCAAGAAAGAGGGACATGATGAGGACAGATGTTGGTAGTTTCATCCTGAGAAGAGGCCAAAGTGGTTCAAGGAAAAGAAGGGAATGCAAATAGTGACAGTGACAACAAGACCCACAGACTTGGGATCAGAAGCAAGTGATGAATCAAAGATCTCATTGGTTGGTATGACAGGTAAAATTGGTGAAGGCATTGATTGCAGAAGTAACTCGTTTCATATAAGGAACATCATGCGCCACACTAAGATAGACACATTAATCGATAGTGGATCTCAAGCTAATCTAATCTCATAAGAATTGGTTAAGAAATTGGGGTTAAAAACACAAACTTATCATAATCCTTACACACTTAAATGGATAAGCAATCATCATCAAATGCACATAACAAAGCAGTGCACAATCAAATTTGAAATTTGATCTATGTGGATGAGGTAACATGTGATGTAGTGTCATTAAGTGAATGTGGAATGGTCTTAGGTAGTCCATACTTATATGATCGTAAGACAATCTTATACAGGACAAAGAATCGATATCAATTAACCAAAGCAGGTCAAGATTATGTGGTTCATGCTCATCATGTAAAGGCAAATAAAACACTTCAAACAATGGAACAATTAAAGAAGGTAGTGTAAGAAAGCAACAAACCAATAATTTTTTCAAATGAAGTAATCAATCTTAAGCAAGAACAGGAAATGATTGTTGAATGGAAAATCAATCATAAGTTGCTTCAAGATAAGCTCATGTCATGCAAATATTACAAGTATATCAGCTCATTTGCAATCATATTTTTTATGCTATCATTAGTAATGTTGTCTACATGGATGATAGTGGCTTCAGTAATATGTAATAGGGTTAAAATGGGCAACAATATCATGTCAGTTGTCATGATTGTGTTATAGTTGATCTTGATGAGACAGGTGTACAGGATAGAGTTCAGAGATAGAGGACAAGTCGGGTGGCCTATCTTGATCTTCTTGACTGGTCAGTAACCTTTTGGGGACCAAAAGGTCCTTTAGTGGGGAGGTGTGATCCAGAATCGGATCCAGGAGCCTGACAGGGCTCAAAAAGGCTCAAAAATGAAAGTTATTAGAATCAGACGAAACCAGTTCCATTGCGACCATCTCGCCTCACTAATTCCAACCATATATTCACTTTCTCAAATGGGCATCATATGTGAGAGTTATCGCACTCTGGCCATTTTCCCAAACAGCTAAAAAGTAAAAAAAAAAAGTCAATAGTAAAAAGGTGATGTGGCACTCTCTGGAGGTGACACATGGAAATGGTAGGAAGTGACATGTGGAAGCACAGGCGACAAGTGACTGGGCATATGATGCACACTTGGACCAATGGCAGAGTGACACTTGTCAATTTTCGGGCAAATGTGGTGGTGCCACGTGGCCCAGGCATGGGCATCCATGTGGCACCTAGTCATCAGTGGAAGTGGCAGGTTTCAAAAGTTTTGGAGCCCATGGGATTCAAACCCATAACCTCTTGATAGGCACCAAGCTTTGGGAAATGTCCAACAACCAACGTGCCATGTTATTGCTTGTGTAAATAGGCAAACATTATAATATATATGTTTTATTGTATGTATAGGTTTGGCACGGAGGGGGCGAGAGATAAGCCCCAGCCTATGGTTCTATCATGTAAAGTGACCACAAAAAGGGTGCAAGTTCATAACTAAACCACCAGTGCGCGTTTTATGGCACCTTCCTCCATATAACCCGGAGCCATAACCACGGGCTCGGCGCATGGGAAGGGACACGGTTCTATAAATAAGAAGCATATGAACGTAATAAGGGGGCATGCATCAGTCAAGGGGGATAAAGCCTAAATTTAAACATAAAGTGGGATTTTAGCCAATGTTTAGTGGATTTTATTGATTTTCAGGCCTGTTAATGGAGGATTTGGCCCATTTTGGGGGATATTGGATTCTTTTTTAGCCTAGATTTTGGGAGGAAATTGGGGAATGATAACCAAATTTATATCTATATAAACCAAGCCTGTTTGAGGCCATGAAGGACAGTTAGAGAAGATTTATTCTGAAGCGAAGCCAAACCAAAGCCATTTTTATGCAAGGAAGTTGTTGAGGAGTAGACGCTTGCGAGCCATTTCTGGGAGCTCTAGTCATTCGTTTTGTCTGTTGTTTCTTCTGCTGGGTTCTAGAGATCTAGAATAACATGACCAGATTAGTCTTGTAGCCTAATGGCACTGCTTTAATGTAATTTTTTATCTTTGAACATAAATAAAGAAGCCTCCCCCACTAAGACAAAGGCCCAGAGACGTAGGCAATTTTGTGCCAAACTCCCTTATCACTTCTCTTGTTATGGTTTGTTGTTCTTATTGCTTCATTTCAGATCTGTATTTTGTATTATGGTTGTGATATATTCTCTCATCTTCATCCTCTTTCATTAGCTTCTTAAATGGTTAATAATCGCATGCAATTAAAAACTCAACCACAGTCATTAAAAGATATTTTCGGATTAGAAATGGTGCCAAGAAGTGGTAGGAATAGGAATAGAAAAAACAATGATACTGCCTCCTTGGATTGTTACTTTACTTGTCATCCTGGGGTTCATACCAACTTAAGAGGTGTTGTGCAAAGTATATGTAGAATTCACTAATAACAATCTAGGTTTGAGATTGATAAAGGGGATAAATGCATGAAATTGAGTATGAATTGTGCAATAAATCTGAATTGCATGAAAATAGTTTAAGCTACGTGTATGAGTAAAATCACATTAATTTAAATAGAAACTAATCCACATTCAGTAAGGAGATCTAGTCTAATGGCATGAAAGAAAACAAACTAAGATATCAACAAAAACCAAACTAATTATGGAGCAAGGAAGCTAACTCTAATGCATGGAATAAGATAAACTATTGCATAGACTAAATGAACCAAATCATGCCTAACCCTTGAGCCGATTTATTAATCCATATGTTATCTTATTAACTACTACAAATTTCATGAAAAAATGAGTGAGAAATTTAAGAACTTGAGCTAAAACAATCCTACATGAACTATAACATTCCTATGGGAAACTTCTACATGATGACTAAAAGCTTGAAAAATCCTTCCAAAGCATAGAAAAAGATAGACTAAAATACAATTGAGATGCAAATGAATATTTTATTCTTGAGAATATACCCTTGATCATCCCAAATTGATTCCAACCTTTTCTACAAGAAACATGTTGAAGATAACAATTACTAACAATATAAACAGAAGTCAAATATTACTATGCATGACTATCTAATCCTTCAAGAAAATAAAAAGAATAAATGATAACACACTAATATGAAAGAAAAAAAGAAATTATAGTAGGGTCATGTTGATGGACGAAATTGATCGTCCGTCAACTGGAAGAGCGAGTCTAGTCCGGCGTTGTCTAAATAACCCAAGTCGTTTGGTGTAACTCGTTCTGACGGGTTTAATGGCTCCGTTAGCCAATCTAAGAATCCTAAAAGAAATGAATAAAAGAGAGAAATAACTAACTAATTACTAAACACACTATATATATGTACATATATTCAAATGTAACTATAGTAGTTGTATTTAAGCAGAAGATATACAAGTCTCATTTATTTACATGATTTACAAGCGGCAAGTTTTAATCGAAACTTATGAAAATCGATGTGAAAAATGATTGCTTCTAGGAAGCAGATAAAGAAAGCACATAAAAATATTTATTGTTTTTCTTTTATAAATTTAAAGAATCTTACAAAAAAAGTTAATGAAACATGAACATGTGGATAGTCAAAGCTGAACCATACATTGTAGTTTCAATGATATGCAAATGACAGAAAAATACAAAGAAACTATCATGTCAATGAATTAGTGAGGTGTATCCAAGCATCTGCATGAGTGGTGAACATCCAACTGCCATGTCCAAGAGAGAAATATGCAATGAACCTTATGATTGTTCTAAATAAATTTAGAACATGTATTGGCAGCTTAGGTTTTAATGACAGAAAAGGAAACACAAACATAAACCTGTGGTCTCATAATTATACATGATTACAACAAGATAAATCTGGAAGCAATTTATGCATTTTATCATTCAATTTAAAAATCAAAGATAAATCCCATTATTTAAATCGAAGATATAATCACAGCATTTGTATTTTGATGAAGCAAATGATAGATAGTATTTATAATATAAACCTCCTACACATCACAGATCATTTAATCTAAAGATATCATACCTGCACATGTAACAGGATTAAAAAAACATGAATAACAACATTATAAACAAAAGGCTAAAGCCAAAATGCATATATGTCGTTCTATTAAGTTTTTGGAATCACTTGTCCATTTTGTAATCCTGGAAGAAAGTTTTTGGATAATAGGCTTTAAAGATTGGAAAAATTAATACATAAATGATAATAATTAACCATGTATTGATATAAAAGACTAAATCTATTTAAATCAATGCAAAATCAATTATTCAAAGAATATAAGGATATTATAATGAAAATAAAACCATTTTACTCATAGGACAAAAGCCATTAAGCAACCTAGAATTCCATATTCTTCTTTGAAAATACTCTTCCATTCTCCCAAAGATTCCAGCCATCCATTACTCCATTTGAAAATAAATAAAAACTTTACAAAAGCAATAATATACAAAAGAGAAAGGATTAAAATCCTCATCTCCAATTCTTGGATCTCCTTGGCTCTGATCTTTCTCATATATTTATAAAATGAATGAACAGTTTGGGCGTCACTATTAATTTCCGCCACCTGAAATTTTCCTCTAAAAAGACCCAAATATCTCTCAAATCGTGTATTTTTTTGGGAAAGTCTCTGCATGTGAGGTAAATGGGTTCATTTTGGTTCTGGGTTTTCAACCGTTTCTTCTAATTCCTCACGGTTTGGCTGAAATCAGTTCTGCAAAATCGTTTGTCGGATTTTGACGCCTTTCCAAATTTTATCTGTTGTTGCTCATAAAATTATTTGTAGCAATCCAAAATTATTTTTGGATTAATCATATTGAACGTATTTGGATAATAAAATCAATCCATGATCAGATCCGTATCAAATATTTGATAATAG
>ML789153.1:110160-125745 GCA_009831015.1 Picea engelmannii | reverse complement strand
AAAGTAAACATTTGATAAAAATTAACGTTTTTGTTTAAATTGAGATTTTTATGCTCGTTTCTAACTTTTGACATATACTCTTGTAATGAATGTTTCATACTATAGTGAATGTCTTAAGTTTGTCTCAAAGCAAGCCAATGCATGGAACTATTTGAAAAGGTTGATTCTGTAGCTCATTATAATTATCAAGATTCTAATAGGGGGCCTTTAAATTTTGTAAAAATATAAGGGGAGTTGTTGGGGCCCAACAAATGGCGACTTACTGGGTGAAGCAGTTATCTCTGATATGGTAATATTTCATCTTACGAAGAAAATAATAAGACTTGAAGAAATATTTAAGCTCCTTGAAATAAATTCACTCTGAGACCATATAATATTAGGATAAGCTCAATGCTATAACCAGACAATAGAATTTTCTTTGCAGGGGATTATAACATGAAATAATGTCTTAATCAAAGAGTCACGATGTTTATAAAAGAACTTCAATACCGTTGACAGAGCCACTACTGCCAGCAGGCGTCCATAGCCTCGACAGGGATGTCATTTGGCCCACTCAAATGCTTTAATCCCATCCAATAGTTGTATCCACATGATGTATACTTCCATAAAAGATGATTTTAAAACATATACCTGCTACCTCTCGACCCGACATTGCTTCGTTGCCAGTAGGCCTATTCAGTACCCCGACGAAATTGTCTTGGTATCATGTGTATATTTACCCGCTGTCAGCGAGCCTGTTCAGTACCCCGACGGGTTTACACACACTTCCCACACATAAGTGCTTTTAGCCCTCTTATGCCACTTTTAAATAATAATACAATCATAGATTTCTTGATGACAAAGAGAGCGGGGTGATACTGGAGGTTAATTGCAATACAGGTAAATAGTTGACCATGTTATTTATTTTCTTTCAAAACTGGAAGTTTTATCATGGTTTAGAGATTTTAGATTTCCTTTAAGAAATCATCTAGAGAATGGGGAAGCACTTAAAAGTGATTCCTTAAGAATATGGATGGCGTAAAAAGTTTAAATATCATCGTAATTCTCAAAGATTTAAACCATATCTCTTGTGTAATACTCTAGCAAAGATAATTTGAGGACAAAATGAAAGTGACAATTGACTTAAAAATCAATTGTCTGAGCTATATCTTAATATCAAGACCTCTTTGAACTATTTCAAATTACTTTAAAAAACACAAGTCTTAAAATAAATGCTTCCTTCGACAATAGTTCTTTGATAAAAAATATATTGATTCAAAAAGAAAGATAGGAAGAAAACTCATTCAAAATAATCAAAGAAAACAAAAACACACAACAAACCAAATCAAATTTTATTAATGGGGTTCAAAATCAGAAATACAAAAATCAAAACAATAAAAGAAAACTTTTTAGGAAATGATTTTGGCCAAAGATAAACTTGAATTTTTGTATCCATTATCATCTCACTGTAAAATAAAGGAAGAACTAAGTCATATAAAAAATCATGTGCGAGCAAGTTCTTTTCTTAAGATAGTGATGCATAAGATGTTACTTTGACCAAGCATTATTATTAAAAATAAAAGAGACTAAAAATAGAAAAATCTTTATTAATATGAGTGCAGTCCTACTCGTGGCACATTGGGTTAGGGTTGAATTGATAGTTTAAATTTACTTATCTCTTTACTTTCCATTTAAAATTTTCATGATGATACTGCATTTTTGAAAAGAAATATTCAATGAAAAGCATAGAGAAAAAGATTTAAAGTGGACTTCCCTGACAACATTCATATTATGGTTCTCTTGGTGTGCCCGCTTGTGTTCATAACTGCATTATTACAAAGAGAAAATCTGAGAAATAAAATTAAAAGAAAACCTACTCTAACTACTAAACAAATCAAAAATACTAAGTGAAGTCATGCTTCCAATGTAGCCATCGGAGTAACTCCAATCCTGCAATGGAAACAAGATCAAATATTACTAACAAGAATGGTAGTATATCGAAAAATAACAAAAATATATCATACTTACCATTATCATCATCATTTAAAAACAAAGCAAGCATGACCTTACCATTCCCTTGAATATTCTTTTTGTATGAATCCTCCATCCATTCTGTAATTTTGTCATTATATGGGTCACAAAAATATGAAAAAATGAGATTGTGAAGCTCGTGAGAGTTATGGGGACCTGACATAACCATCGGCCTAGACCAAAGTGCCCCATCCTCCCGACAATTTTCTTTTCGTTCCATATTTTCTTCACATGGAGGATCTAAAAAACTCATTTAATGCTTACTTCCTAGATATTTAGGTAGAAACAAAGTAAGCACAACTTTATCTTTATTATGAAGATTTTTTAGATACGAATCTTCAAGCCATTCTAAGATCCTGTCATAAAAATTAGGATGCAAACTGTGACTTTGATGAAATGGATATATCAATGGGGAACACATCATAAGAGGATTCATGACATCAGTTAGATTATTGGTTTGAACACTTCCTTTGATGAGATTGATTGTTTCAAAATGTAAAGCATAAACATTAAAATTCGAACTAATCAAAGAACGAATATGCAATGTATAATATTTGATCTCCATAAGGATGAGTGCATTGTCTTTTTCAAAAATAAATCGTGTAAAATCATCTTGCGACATGTCATTTTTCCATTCGAGTGATGAAAGCGAAAGAGAATCAAATCCAACTTGATAAGTGTTATGTTTGGAATTAGTTTCACCAAATTATTGCATATTGAAAAGATTGGATTGTGGTGGCAAAGAGTAAGATATCGTGGGTAAAGTATCAAATCCACCAGAATCTAAGAAGAGATCGAGATATAAAGAGTAAAAGTAATAAAAAATAAGCACATGAAAAGAATATCTTGAGCTATGATATTTAACAATGGTATTCTCAAGACATTCCTCTTCATTTTCATTAAAACTTTCACTTTGTTTTGGTGATAAATTCTTCAACATATTATGATCATCTAAATTTGCCTCCTGTATGATAGATTATTCAAAACTTTCATGGAAAACATCTAATCTTTCATGTTGATAAGGTACGATTTGTAGATGAGGGTTTAAGGTTACTTCTTCCAATTGCAGATATACATCTCTAATCAGTTTCATTGGAATGTTAGAATGCTTAATATCATTTTCATAACCTAAGTCTTCTTCAATAACCGAATTTAAATACTGATTCGAGTAAGAGTCAGGAGAACGAGGACATTCACCTTGACCCAACATCAAATCTTCTTCCACGATGGTCGAGGACTGAAAATACAATGATTTAGAGGAAAAACCAATTTGATTATCAGTAAGAAAATTTTCAATAGATTTTACCTCCCTTGCTTGTTCAACATTTTCGGATGGATCCCTCTCATCCTGTGAACACAATTCTTCTTGCAATTGAGTGATAGTATTTATAACTGCTTCATTATTTGCAATCAAATATGACTGGATCCAAGCATCATAGAGGCGATTTAATAAAAATGACATGTCATCAAGATTAAATTTACAAAGAACATGATGGATTCTTGTCGAAAAGCCTTTTGAAGACGAATCGCCATTGATTAGCAAAGTCTGAAATTCTTCATATAATTGATTGTAATCATAGATTTCAAAAGCATCTAAAAATTCATCTACAAACTGAAACCAATCAAAAATGTGATATGGTGGAAAAGACTCAAACCAATGTTTAATCCGACCCCTGAGAGTAAAAGCAAACAATCTGCACAAAACCTTTAAATTAGAAATACCATGCTTGATGCATTTACACCAAAACTTGTTAATATGGTCTTTTGCAGATACATTCCCCCCACCATCAAAGGTGAGTTTGGACAAGAGAGAGACTATATTATTGGGAATATCAGGTAATGAGAAGTGGAAAACATGTTCCAACACAGTGATTTGGGGAGCCATGGGAAATTAATTAAATTCGAAACAAGGACTCCTATAAGGCCAGCTTGTCAGTCTGGCCTTCCTTCTAGCGCCATTTGTTGATGGGAAAAATTGACCTTCCATCAACTAGAAGAGCGAGTCCGGTCCGGGGTTGTCTAAATAACCCAATCCGTTTGGTGTAACTCATTCTGACGGGTTTAATGGCTCTATTAGCCAATCTAAGAATCCTAAAAGAAACGAATAAAAGAGAGAAATAACTAACTAATTACTAGAAAACCTATATATATGTACATATATTCAAATGTAACTATAGTAGTTGTATTTAAGCAAAAGATATACAAGTCTCGTTTATTTACATGATTTACAAGCTGCAATTTTTAATCGAAACTTACGAAAATCGATGTGAAAAATGATTGCTTCTAGGAAGTAGATAAAGAAAACACATAAAAATATTTATTGTTTTTCTTTTATAAATTTAAAGAATATTACAAAAAAAGTTAATGAAACATGAACATGTGGATAGTCAAAGCTGAACCATACATTGTAATTTCAATGATATGAAAATGACAGAAAATTACAAAGAAGCTATCAGGTCAATGAATTAGTGAGGTGTATCCAAGCATCTGCATGAGTGGTGAACATCCAACTGCCATGCCGAAGAGAGAAATCTGCAGTGAACCTTATGACCGTTCTAAATAAATTCAGAACATGTATTGGCATCTTAGGTTTTAATGATAGAAAAAGAAACACAAACATAAACCTGTGATCTCATAATTATACATGATTACAGCAAGATAAATCTAGAAGCAATCTATGCATTTTATCATTCAATTTAAAAATCAAAGATAAATCCCATTATTTAAATCGAAGATATAATCACATCATTTTTATTTTGATAAAGCAAATGATAGATGGTATTTATAATATAAACCTCCTACACATCATAGATCATTTAATCTAAAGATATCAGACCTGCACATGTAACATGATTAAGAAAAAACATGAATAAAAAAATTATAAACAAAAGGCTAAAGCCAAAATGCATATATGTCGTTCTATTAAGTTTTTGGAATCACTTGTCCATTTTATAATCCTGGAAGAAAGTTTTTGGATAATAGACTTTAAAGATTGAAAAAATTAATACATAAATGATAATAATTAACCATGTATTGATATAAAAGACTAAAGCTATTTAAATCAATGCATAATCAATTATTCAAAGAATATAAAGATATTATAATGAAAATAAAACCATTTTACTCACAGCACAAAAGCCATTAAGAAACATGTAATTCCATATTCTTCTTTGAAAATACTCGTCCATTCTCCCAAAGATTCCAGCCATCCATTACTCCATTTGAAAAGAAATAAAAAGTTTACAAAAACAATAATATACAAAAGAGAAAGGATTAAAATCCTCCTCTCCAATTCTTGGATCTCCTTGGCTCTAATCTTTCTCGTATATTTATAAAATGAATGAACAGCCTAGGCGTTACTATTAATTTCTGCCACCTGAAATTTTCTTGTAAAAGAGATCCAAATATCTCTCAAATCGTGCATTTGTTTGGGAAAATATCTACACAGAAGGTAAATGGGTCCATTTTGGTTTTGGGTTTTCAACCGTTTCTTCTAATTCCTCATTATTTGGCTGCAATCAGTTCTGCAAAATCGTCTGTCTGATCTTGACGCCTTTCCAAATTTTATCTGTTGTTGCTCATAAAATTATTTGTAGCAATCCAAAATTGTTTTTGGATCAATCATATTGAACGTATTTGGATAATAAAATCAAGCCATGATCAGATTAGTATCAAATATTTGATAATAGAAACCTGTGAAACAAAAAGAAACCTAAAAATTGAGAATAAAACAAAATCTAGAAAAATCAAAAATGAATTCAAACTAACTATAACTTATAAACAAACATTGTTTATAATTTTATTTCAAATATGATCTAGAAGCTTCAATTTAATGGAGAAAAAATATTAATTTTGGTTTTTTTACAAAATCAAATAAATGATAGATAATTCTTTGATTATTATTATTTTGAAATGAGATGTAAAATGAAAAAAAAGAATTTAATTAATTAATATCACCAAATGATTTCATGAAAATGAGAAACCAACCAAGATATTATTTGATGAAGTATTGAACATATTATTCAAAATAGTCAAACTTGTTAATGAGCAAAAGAAAGAACACATGATCATAATTTAAACGAAAGTAAACATTTGATAAAAATTAACGTTTTTGTTTAAATTGAGATTTTTATGCTCGTTTCTAACTTTTGGCATATACTCTTGTAATGAATGTTTCATACTATAGTGAATGTATTAAGTTTGTCTCAAAGCAAGCCAAGGCATGGAACTATTTGAAAAGGTTGATTATGTAGCTCATTATAATTATCAAGATTCTAATAGGGGCCCTTTAAATTTTTTTAAAATATAAGGGGAGTTGTTGGGGCCCAACAGGTCATTGGTCCCTCTTGAGTGATCCCCACCCAAGAAACAAAAGGAACCTTTAAAACTCTAATAATATAAGAACAAAGTCATATTTATTGATCAAAATTAGTTTTACATCAAGAGCAAAGCTCCAAGTCTTCAACAAAAAGCTTCATCAACAAAACTTCACACAATATATAGATTTATATCCCCTTTCCCCTACAATAGAGGCCTATTTATAAACTTTGGAACTAGAACTGTTCCCTTGGATTGAGTATGAAACATGGGAATAGTGCATCCTATTCAATCTCCTCTGATTTTCAAACTTCTTCTTGTAAGGAGTGATCAACAGTAAATTGGCAGTGCTTTGGAGGTAGGAGGGAGACAAGGCCCTTGATTTTGGGGATCTTACTTTCCTTAAGGGAGTTCGACCTACTTGATTAATTCTACACATATCCTTTATCATAAACATTAGATAAAAAAGGTACCATACACATAAAATTTCATCTCAAAAACCATTCATTTAAGAAACATACAAAAGTACTCACATGACTACTATTAAATGTGGTCAAATGAAAGAAGTTATTAGTCATATCATGGTCAAAATGTGTCTATGATGGGCCTTCTAGATAGGAAATGTTGAGGCCCATCAACATTCCCCTAATAATCATATAGATCACAATATGGAGGGACATGAGGAGTGTCTTGGTTGTTTCCTCCTCTTATCTTAGTTTTTCCCTTGGTCATTTTGTCTGTTCCAATTTTGTTTGGGTTGATAATGGGTTCAATAGGGTGTAGAACTATGTGATATGGAAACTTATGTTCCAGTGTAAGGGATGGAGGTGACAGGTGAGACCTAGGAAGATCATTATGTAAATCATTGGATGTCCGACAACTCCAAATGGTGAAGGAAGAAGGGGAGGTGAGTGATAGGATTGGGTGCCTCCTTTGTAGATGATCCTAACATAGATGGGGTGTTAGATGGTACCATATTGACTGACATCACCATACATACTTGACTTAAATCCACGGATTGAACCTGAGGTGGTTAATTGTGATAGCTACCAAGTAACTTGGAATCTTTAAACATCCCAGTGTCAATTTCAATGTATGAAGGGACATCCCGACTTGCCCCTATGAGGGGAAGAATGTTGTCTATATTACAAACTGGTCAAGGTTCATAGTGCATAAGTTTGTCTATGGTAATGACCCTCCGATTATGAGGGAGTGTAAACATACAAGACACTAATGAAGTGATGAAATTCATAGCATACATATAACTATGTTCAAGGATTATGTTGTAGTCTATGGGTGCATCTATGACCTCAATGTTTATTAAGACCATTTTTCCCACTATATTGACATGGATGTTTTGGTAAATCCATTCAGGTTGAGATGGGTAGCCATCATAATCCTGGAGGGTGAAGGAAAAATTGACAATATTAGGGGAGCCTAACTTATTACCTACATTGGTATACATGATGTAAGTAGATTCTTCCTCATCGATAATGTAATGATAGATGGTGCTATTTATAATTGTGGTTGGGATTTGGAAATCCATGAGAGAGGGGAGACTAGGCTCTAAGTTATCCAAGTAAAAGGTGATGAGTTGGGAATTATAAGGGCTGAATACCTTCAATGATGAAAATAAATACTTCCTTTGAGAAGGATAGGTCTATAGGCACTCAAGAGTTGACATGGCCACATGGTACTGGACTAGATCATCAATGATGTATTGTGAGTATCACTTGCATGAGGTTTATGATAAGTACATCATAGAGTCACCTTTGATACATGTGTTGTAGGGTCACTACTAGGGAATGCAATCATCAAGGGGTGGTCACTGATGGTTGGGTGGTTTCTAAATTGGTTGAAGGTAAGGTGGGGGGAATACCATATTAGCAGTTGCGAGTTTTGAGATGAATACTTGTTGAGTTCATGTAGATATTCCATTAAGCAGAATATCCATGTTGAGACATACTTAGAGGTTGGTATGCTCTTGAATACTAGGAAGAATTACTAGTTTCCTATTGGTTGGTCACAAACCCATGTTGAGAGAAAGGGTTATGAAAAATTCCTAGTTGCATTGGTGGAGAAACTTTTTGTGGAGAGGATGCTACCCCTTATGGGGTGCTAAGTCTTTGGTTGTGTAATTTTTAAGCCTATGAAATAAAGCAATGTATACAAATTCTTAATCAAAACATAAATTAATCAATTTCATATACAGATAATACACAAACATTTACACAAGAAACCCTTAACTGGGAAAAAACCATCCTTCCTTGGTGTCGCGCCTCTCAACTCTTCATTTTATTAATTTCAATATTCACAATACAATATATGCAATATTTTTGGGTATTCTGCATCTACCAAAACCCTCATCCCTTGATCTGAGATTAAATTAGAAAACATCTAAAAATAGTGAGAACCGCTAAAAATAGTGAAAAGCACCCAAACAAATATTCAAGGTGTTTCCCTAAACATTGTCGGCTTAAGGAAAATCCCATCGCTAAATGATTCATCTGTGTAAGGGGGGAAACCATATCCCTTCTAAGACCTCCCCTTGGGCATTTCCCAATGCACACACACATCGTTATTGGGGGGAGGATCATCAAATCCAATGCATCCCCCCCACCCACACACATGAAAGAATATAACACATGCCCAATAGGTTGGACATCATATCTTTCATCAGTTTGTATTCCATAATTTGGGGGTAGAGATGAGTGTAATGGTTGAACTCACCACATAAAGTGCAAGGGAATTTAGTCCTAAGGCCACTTTTCTTCCATTGTTTGGGTTAGTTGTTGTTACCAATATTCTAATTCTAGTTACCTGAATTGGCATTGCCCCCAATGTTTTTTGGGGGGTTAGGGGCATTATCCCCTTGCCCATGATTGGTTCTCTGTTTGTCTTTCCCTATATTTTTTCCCCTTATTCTATGGTTTTGAGGGATTAACCAAAACTTAGTTTCTCAATTACCTAGACTCACTGAACTAATGAAGGTTGGTCAAATTAAATGTTGGTGTTCTACTAATTATATGGTAGTGCAATGACAACTAACAAGGGGACTAATGAATGGTGTTATCACTAAAATTTCGTCTACAACATTGCACGCAAATGGTTACAGAAATACAACAAGGCCAACAATAATTAATTCACATACAACAACCAAATGCATTTCAAAAGGAAGAAACTATACAATTGGGAAAAAATCGACATGCGCAAACTCACTAAAGGAAGCGTGTGCATGGGCCAACAAATCCTGTAGAGCGTACAATGCACCAAATGCATGACTATGTACGAAAAAATTCATGCACTCCTGTGAAAGAAACATTTATGGTTCTTGTCAACCCCCCAACCACATATGGACCAGATCCTAACTTGATTTGACCTCCAAATCTGAGTGAAATTTGAATGGGGGGCTAGTCCAGGACCAAAGGGTTCCCTAAAGGGCCCCTTGTTCACATTAAGAACTAGTTGAATTTTTCCTTGAAGAAATGCTATAAATGGAGGCCTTGGGTGCACTAAGAAACCAAGGGTATTCATAGTATTTTTATGTTGCTTCAATCCTCCCTTGAGAATCCTCTTTTATCCTTGGAGTATTCAAGCACCATTGCAATAGGCCATTCCACTCACCACTTGAGGGAATAGGCATTGATTTTCTTCATCATTTTCCATTTTTATTCCATTGTAAGAAGAGATATCCATTAGGGAACTTAAGATCCCTCTCAAGGAGGAAGAGGGGACCCATAAGTCCTCACTTTTCTCTATGGTGTTTTGCCAACTAATATATTTATCCATTGGTGGCATAATCTTGGTCATTGGTTGATTGTTTATGGTTCTAAAATTTTCTTATGCATTTTAGTTTTTATTTCCTTAGTTATTTCAATTTGTTTATTTGTTTATTACATGTGTTTGTTTTGCTTAACCCACTCACTAAATTTTGTCTTGTCTAGCAGGCCCAACTAGGCATGCAAGTGCCATTGTTTTTCTCACCCAGGTGACGAAACAGGCACAACATATTGGTGACCATACTGGGTATATGTATCAAATTCCACCCTATTTTGGCTTAGATATAAATTATTTTTAATCAATTTGTCTTGCAGGTACCAAAATTGGCCCAGCCTTACCTATTAAAATCCAAATTCTGAGTTGGAGAAGAATTTCACATAAAACATTTTCCCCCGATGAGTATTAGAAAGTGTGTGGGTATGCCAACCCACAGATACACACTCAGGGCATTGTGCACCCAAAAGTATTCTTTTCTCTGCACATTCTGTGCATTGTGCACCCACTGCACCTCTATCGGAATTGTAACCTGTGCACATTTCCATATTTTCAAAATTGTAAGGGTTTTTGTGATGATTTGAAGGTCCCTAGCCTTCAAATTCTTTATTTCATGCAATTTGTAATTCCCATGCACTCCACTTAGACTCCTTTCCCATATGAAATGTTAGCTAAACATAGGCACTTAGGGGGTAAAAAGAACCAAATATTATCCTCTTTTTCTTTGGTTGCCACATGGATGGCTTGTTCGATTTGTAAAAATTAAGTTGAGATTATTGCTATCACATCTAAAAACACTTACATTGGGACCAAAAATTAAATTTGATCATTGAGTATGCTCTTCTCTCGCACCATAAAGTGATCTTGAGAATTAGAAAGGTGGTTAAGGAGGTATTTCATCTCCCTTAATAAAAAATCTTTAGGACAGGACAAAGACCCCATAGGGCTCCTCTTAGTTTCTTTTTTGAAATCATATTAAACTTGTAAGGGCCCATACATGCCCACACGTTTCAAAATTAGGATAGTTTCTTCAAATTTCTTTCTTAGTTCACATCACTAGGGAAGTTTAAATATCAAAGTAACAGGCCCATATATGCCCACATGCTTGCAATCTAGGATAGTTTTTCAAGCTTTCTTAGTGTAAACAACATTAAGGAGTTTAAAGGATTGGTAAGGACCCATATGTACACATGCTAGTTCTTTAGGGCTTTTAAAATTCCGCAAGGTTGTACCAATGACACTTAGTAAGATAGGCAATAAAGATTTGTAAGGACCACAGCAAGTCCACATGTTGCAAATTCACACCTAACTTATTAAAATGTGGCACATTCTTTCACTTTCTCACACACAAAGTCACTCCTCACTCACATAATTTCCATCTTGAGTTGTGGAGGTTGAAGTAGGTTTTCTCCAAAGGAACTCTCAAAACGTCCCACTATTTCTTGAAGAAATTATCCACACCCACTTAATTCAAACGAGATTGGTTCAGACCCCCAATCTCTCAGACCACCACACCTAATTTTTTTCTAAAAACTCATTAATTTTTCCTCCACGGGAGGTGACAAAAGAATATTTTTAGTCTAGGTAGGATCTCAGGGTTAGGCATCCAAATAACCCCCCATTATCTGGTTCTCACATTTTCAAACATTAGAAGTTGACCAAATAGGGAACTTTCAAATCCTCCAAGTCAAGTATTCCTACAACATAATGCATGGAGATACATGTGAAGGGTTGAAGGCCGAGGTCTAGTTGTTTTGTGCATCCCCCCTTGAGTCACCCAACTCTTGGAAGGGATCTAGCCCATGACCCATTTCAAAGGCTGGAAATCTAAATGTCACACTTTGATCGAGGTACCTAGTGACCAACTTTAGTACATCTACCTAGGTGGAAATTGTGGGCTACAATTGCACCTTGATCGGATTTTGTGTGGCTATTGGGAAATATGGCCAGCTCTTTTAGGATATGCACTCTCTACCCCTCATTATAACTTATTATTTCATACTTCACTAGTTCCTCTTCTGGTGGCTTCAGACCCCATTGTTGAGTGCGCTTGGAAGGTATAGTGCTATTTGAGAGGAATGAAGATACGTCTTTTAAGACATGAGCATTTGTTTTATTTGTTTCTCCATGCAGACAAAATCCACCTACCCACATGTATGCTTATTTATAGTTGATTTATGTATGATGATCAATTGATTACATGCAATTGTGAGTTATATTATCTTATGAAGGTCCAAATTATACAAGTATTTTGTTCATTTATTGCTCTTGTCACCATTTGCACACATTCACTTTGCTAGTCAGACATCATAGGGGACCCAAAAAATCCCCGTCGTTCTAGATGCTTGCAAAATCTCCCTCCTATTCTAGGAGGAGTTCCTACTCTTGCCAATTCACCGGCTCAACCATCTCACACCTCTGTGAGTGCCACTATCTTGGGATCAAATTTATCTAGTTCCACTTTGCTTGGGTCCAATTCCCAAGGACATCTATCCACTAGATCTCCTTCACAAGGAGGTAGCGGGAAAACTTATTCTCAAGAAAGAAGTACAACCCCACCAAATCTCTCCCAAGGGTCAGGTCCACTTCCTATTCACACAATGGCTAGAAATAATCCTCCACCAAATCCCCCTATTCCATACTTGGAATCTCTCAACATTCCTGATTTGACTAAACTCACGAATGATCGCATTTTACATGACCCCACATGGCCCAATATGCCTACCAAGCTACCTTCAGATATTCCAAAGTTTGAAGGAAAACCAGGGGAAGATCCCACCAACCATGTTATGACCTGCCACTTATGGTTCTCTTCAAACAACATCATGGATGATTCCATCCACTTAAGGTTATTTCAAAGAACACTCATTGTCCCATTAGTCAAATGGTATGTAGATGAAAAATCAAGGTCCCATGTGACTTTTGAATCCTTGGCCAAATATTTTTTGGCCTTTATTCAACTACCAGTTTGTCATGACATTGGATTAGAACTACTCTCAGAGTGAAAACAAACCTCATCTATGCATATCGTTGACCACATCTACGAATGGCATCGGCAACATAGTTTATGTAAAGAAGAAACCACCAAAGAACAACGTATCGATTGGTTTCTAAAATCACTTGTCTCTATACTTGCCAAAGATGTGGCATCCACCTTCGTCTTTAGTCGGGTTACTTATACACATTACTACATGATGCACCCAGACCTGTACCATTTGTCTAGGACAAACCCGAAATGTCTCATGTTGTGGATGGGTTGATTGGTACCACGACAGACCACAACCCTTACAGCCAACCACCACCTATGTATGGTGCATCTCAATATCTGCAACCATATGGAGGTCCATCGTATTACCCTCCACCCACTTACCAACCACCACATCTCGTTGCTCCCCCTCCACCCATGAGTGGACCCTTGATGACACACATGATGCAACCGACCTCTCAATCAAGTATAGGTTCACCTTCTACCTCAACATATAACCTAGGCACTAGTGAAAGTGCTTCACCTTCATATGCGCCCTATTGATCGTTTCCACAAAACAATTTATTTTTCATTTCCTGGTCCTCCATAGCTGGTTTCTCCTCCACATGGACAACCACATGTCGACGTTAACTTTGTTTATCCCTCTCCCATTCAACAGCTTCATACTTTTGAGTAGTTGAATACAAAAAATCTGGCCCATCAGTTGAATAATTCCAAGAATAAAGGAAAAAACTAAAAAAATAATAACTCGAGACCAGGTGGAAATAAACCCCAACAAAACCAACCTGTTGGAGGCAACCAGAATCAAGGTAACCAGAACCCCCAAGGGGACAATAAAAACAATCTCCAATGGAACAAAAACAATAAAAACCTCGGGCTGAACTTCCCTTGCACTCTTTGGGATGAGTATGGACATTATACTAACCATTTCCCCCAAATTGTCGACCTCAAATGGATGAAATAATCCATGAACGTGCCACGTCCTCCAACATCGCCTGCCCCTCAATAGGCCCCATGACAATACTTGCAACAACCACCTGTGGGCGTATTGCAAAACCCTATTCCACACCAAGTTGTGATGAATACCCAATAAGAGGTACATCCCACCCCACCACAAATGGGGCAGTATCAAAACCCATGACCCATCCACCTAGGAAACTCGACAGATCACAATATCCTCCTCACTACTGAAGAAGAAATTATTTTGCAAACGTGTGACCGTTAATACAGCGCACCCTCTGAATCTACTCTAACCACCTCAGAAACGGCTCTAGCTACATCCAGACAACGCTTGATGATTCCATTCCCTAATATTGAACCAACCATTCATATCCCTCGCATCTCATTATGACGGAATATCAATAACCCTCAGGCTAGGGAAACACACAATTAGAGCCTGGTCGATGACTTGGCATAGTCTCCTTCAGCCATGTCTATATTGGAATTCCTCCAAACTTATCCAAATCAATAGAAATCCTTACTTTCCGCCTTTGGGGAATTCGAATTTAACACACCCACCCTCCTTAAGGAGCTTCTGTAGTGTAAATTCTCTGAATTTTCGTTTTTGTTTTCTCGTGCGAACCAGCACCAGGCACAAGCCTCCTCCACATGACCACTACCCATGACCACAAGCCTAACTAAAAGGTGCTTCATGAATTCTGTCGTCAGGTATTCACATATGAGCTAACCTTGACTCACCCGACTCCTGAAGTTCCAAACTGAGAGCCTATCCCAGTGTTAGCTTTGTTCCTTAATCTCCTTCCATGTGACCCCTCATCATGACTCAGAGCCCAACCCTCAATCACTTTGGGACTTCGCGTATCGCGAAGGTGGAAATTAGTCCATTTCCTTTCCTTAGAATCCTAAAATCTGAACTCCCAATGTTAGATCAATGGTCCACAATCTCCCGCGACCCAATGGCTTAGATAAACTCTTCCTGAATCGAGACTTTGCATTTCGCAAAGTTGGAGGGATGCTCACCTTCTCTCGATCCCCAGTATCTCCTTGGACAATCAACGGTCAATATCCCCCATTTGATCGATGGCTACAATTGTTGGTCACTATAATTGCTTAATTGATTCAAACAACCAAATGATACATAAATTATCAACCGAGGGAAGTCTGTTATTTCAAAGATAACCACGCACTATATATGCTCAATTCCAAAAGCAACTTAGAGTTGTAGTAAAAGAGACTATAACTAATCACACTTGCCTTGAATGAACTGAAGTTCTGATTAAATCACAGGAAGCAACCTACCTATTGCAGATCTTAAAGATTGATCAAAAGAATCCCGGATTACATTAAAATAACACTTGCAACAGGAAAAACAACTATTCTGCAATCAGAGAACATGACCCTTATTCTCAAACAGAGACTTCAGTACTTTGTTTCTGATTAACACTCTTTCATGAAAACAGTAATGCAGAGAAAGCTAACTCTATCTGGCAGAGAACAAGGCCATCTAATTCCTTCCTTTCTAAGCAGGAACCTTAAGC
>ML789153.1:81024-97329 GCA_009831015.1 Picea engelmannii | reverse complement strand
TTCCCCAGCAATGGCACCAAAATGTTGGTCACTATAATTTCTTAATTGATTCAAACAACCAAGTGATACATAAATTATCAACCCAGGGAAGTCTGTTATTTCAAAGATAACCACGCACTATATATGCTCAATTCCAAAAGCAAATTAGAGTTGTAGTAAAAGAGACTATAACTAATCACACTTGCCTTGAATGAACTGAAGTTCTGATTAAATCACATGAAGCAACCTACCTATTGCAGATCTTAAAGATTAATCAAAAGAATCCTGGATTACATTAAAATAACACTTGCAACAGGAAAGAAAAACTATTCTGCAATCAGAGAACAGGACCCTTATTCTCAAACAGAGACTTCAGTACTTTGTTTCTGATTAACACTCTTTCATGAAAACAGTAATGCAGAGAAAGATAACTCTATCTGGCATAGAACAAGGCCATCTAATTCCTTCCTTTCTAAGTAGGAACCTTAAGCCCTATCCTTGATTAGCACACCTGTGAAAGATGACTGAGATCTACAGAGAACAGGATCTCCTGATTCCTTCCTTTCTGAGCAGGAACCCTTAACCCAGTTTCTGGCTAGCACACTTGCAGAAGTAATTGAAATCTACAGAGAACAGGGTGTTCTGATCC
Source organism: Picea engelmannii (assembly GCA_009831015.1). Taxonomy (NCBI): domain Eukaryota; kingdom Viridiplantae; phylum Streptophyta; class Pinopsida; order Pinales; family Pinaceae; genus Picea; species Picea engelmannii. Next base: position 96,701 of record ML789153.1, on the reverse strand, counting down.
CTTCCTTTCTGAGCAGGAACCCTTAACCCAGTTTCTGTCTAGCACACTTGCAGAAGTAATTGAAATCTACAGAGAAAAGGATGTTCTGATCCCTTCCTTTCTGAGTAGGAACCCTTAACCCAGTTTATGGCTAGCACACTTGCAGAAGTAATTGAAATCCACAAAGAATAGGATGTTTTGATCCCTTCCTTTCTGAGCAGGAACCCTTAACCCAGTTTCTGGCTAGCACACTTGCAGAGGTAATTGAAATCTACAGAGAACAGGATGTTCTGATCCCTTCCTTTATGAGCAGGAACCCTTAACCCAATCTCTGGCAAGCACACTTGCAGAAGTAATCGAAATCTACAGAGAACAGGATGTTTTGATCCCTTCATTTCTGAGCAGGAACCCTTAACCCAATCTCTGGCTAGCCTCATAAAATCATCACACAAGATTGTTGATTAAAAGAATTACAAATTTCATTTAATAAACTAAGACAAAGTTCAGTAGTGTTTCAGCAAAGAGGAATTCATTAAAAGTACTGTTTCAACAAACAAAAGTTAATCAAAGCGTAAATAGAGATTGTACTAACACACTTATAAAACTAACGGGTGAATCTTGTGAAGAAGGTGGGCTCTCCCTTCTCACAAGATTCCCCTAAAACGAGAAAACTAGAGAAGGATACTCAAAGTAGTCTTTTATTCATCCATCAAAATATCATGTTACAATCTGGAAATGAAATACGTCCCTCTCTCTCTGAAGCTTTTCAATACATAAAACTTGGATCCCTCGAATGATGATTTCCTCTTATTTAAAGAGGAAACCCCTTCGATTCAATTGATCAAAAATTACAGTGTATATCTGAGTCCTATCTTTGGTCGGATCTGCTTCCTAAACCAGAATAGGATGTCCTAGTCCCACGCAACAGAATACTATTACAGGTGTTGAATGAGGTATTGTTGTTACGGCTAGAGTAACAGCTTCTGGTGATTGTTGTTTCAACATCTCAATTCGCGGGCTATCAGCCACGTGAATTGCGCTTTTGACTGTGTCAGCATTCTTATGTAGGAGCAACGGTTGGTGCTTGTTGACCGCTGACTGTAACGGCTTCCTGTGTTTCAACATCGTTGGTCCTGGTGGTTTCCTCTGTGTTTCAGCATCGTCGGTCCTGGAGGTTTCCTCTGTGTTTCAACATCTGCAGCTCTGGACTGTGTAACAACTCTGTGTATCAGTATCTGGAGCTCGGGCTATGTAACAGCTCTGTGTTTCAGCAACAGGATTTAAATGATAATATGCAATTTGGACACTTATATATTTCTAATCAATTGGTTAAGTACGAAAGTGATGTAAAATATTATGAAAAATAGATTAAATGTATAGTAATGAGAAGGGACGTTGTGTACCTTTGGAATGATCAAATAAAGTGATAGTATGAGTTTAAACATGGTTGATCAAGAGTATAATAGTGGCAAAAAGGTGCATTGTGTGGTCCTAACAACAATCAAAATGCAAAATCGGACTTTGCGAGTTCTCACAGCTCCTATCTCTAACTTCCCAAGTTGCAAGTCAGCGAAATTTTGATCTCTCGCCACATGTCCCTTCTCGACGGTTAACTAGGATTGTTGCATCTTCCAGCTCTTCAGGTATTTTCCTCTGCTCCTTACAAATATTCCAAGGTTTGAATCCTCGAACTCCTGGATCTATTTCCACCTGTCCTTTGACAATGGACAGTTCCAATTAACTTCGAAACTTTGGGACTTCACAAAAGTCCACTCCCCTGTGCACTTTCAAAGGGTTATACCTCGTGCATTTTCCTTTGGATCTCACGGCTATGGTCCTACGTGCATAGATCCGACGAATGATATTGGTTCTCTCCCTGTGCGCGAACTTTAAATTCACAAATACAACGGTCGAGGTGGGTCCCGAAGGATCCATAGATCAACGGTCCACATTACCTCACGACTTCAGGTTTCGAAGGTTTTGGTCGCACCAACCCATAATCTTCCTGATACGTGAACTCAGAACTCATGGACCCAAGAGGATAGAGGGGATAACTCCCGTGCTCTTTCCCATATCCAATGATCATGAAAGTCCTTGGCTCCTTCCAGACGGATCTTGTCCGTCTGTCCTTCGGACAAGGAAAACCTTTCCCTTTCGGTATTTTCCTATCACTATTTTCCTGAGTTCTCACCCCAAATGGGTTAGGGACTTGGGTTTGGAAATTCACACGATAAGGGTGGTCAGGGGAAAGTATTCTCTTCAAACAGGTGGTTTCAGGTCTACATGATATTTCCTATCTCGACCATTTTATGACTTATGCCCGAGAAGCCCTCCGGAGTGAAGCTGGGCATACAGCTTATCAGTGGGAAATGTGAGTTCCAAAGGAGATGGAAGCATATGCATAACATATCCATTTCACACAGAAATGTTCATACATGCATATATATATATAGATGTGTAAAAACCAAGAAATCATTCATCATTCTAACTCAATAATTAAGGCCGAGAAAAGACTTATCATAATCAAACAATGTGAAGAAACTACTGGAAGGGGTGCCTATTTCCACCCAACTGTAGGCTCAGTCACTCCAAACGGATTTACCACTAGCCACCCCCAATCTAGACCATGATGCTCTGTAACACAGCCTTTTCTTCTCACTCAGCCACAATAGGGACAAAGGTTACTCTCCTCTTCTCGCAGGATCCTGGCAATGGTTTACACGATACCAAGCAAGGAGGACTAGCCTCGTTTATCAGCTTGTATCATAACCTTCTCTACCATTTCCTGTGTCCATAACACTTATTTTTTTCATTCTTCCTTGAATCCCTGAGATTCACTTTCCATCTCTTCACTCTTTGCAAGTGTGTTCTTCCCAACCCTCACCACACCTTCCATTCTCACATCTTTCAGTAGGGTCATGTGTGGCCCAAATTCCCAATCAGCGCTCAAGTCTGGAAGCCTTATGGATGAGTGCTTACATACCCTATCCCTCATTAACTCTTGAGGAGGTCTTCCCACCCACCATCCTGACTATAATTCATTTATGGGTCAGAAGACAGTTCTGGTCCTAAGCAATTAAATCCAGTAAGCACTGGTTTGGTGAAGGTTAACACAACCATTCTTGGTCCCCTTCACCCTCTCTTCATATAGCATTCGTGGTATTTCTAAGTACACCCCCTTCCATTAGTCATGCAACACTTGTCCATTTTCTTAGTAAATAATTAGGTTCACATTCGTTTACCTTTCAAACAAAGGTCCATCAAATCAATATTCACACATATAAAGTTTGCCATAGTCTTTTGGCCATATATAGTTATATTTACAAACTGGGGGGAAAAGGGTGTCACAATTCCCTCCCCCTTAAAGGAACATCATCCTCGATGTTCTATATATTAACATGTCTTGTATGTATAAAAGTGAACAAAAATGGGTATGTCTATCTCATGGCATCCTCCATTTCCCATGTGGCCTCATCCAGGCCAAAGTGTTTCCACTGCACCTTGACCTGTACAATGGTTTGGTTCCTTAGTGGGGTTTCCCTCCTTTCTAGTATGCATTGAGGTTCTGGAAGGAATTCTCCCTCCAATTCCCCCTGGATCACAGACCAGTCAGTTATATGATTAGAATCATGTACATATTTCTTCAGCAATGAAACATGGAAAACATTATGTTCTTTTACTGTGGGAGGAAGTGCTAGCCTATAGGCTACAAGTCCCACTCTATTTAGAACTTCAAAAGGTCCACAATACCAAGGTTCCAACTTGGCACAAGCTCCCATCCTCAGGGAACTCTTTTTGGGCCTAACTTTGAGATAGATGTGGTCTCCCATCTTGAATTCTCTAGGGGTTCTCTTTCTGCCGGCATAACTTTTATGTCTATTCTGAGTGATTTTCAGATTTTTCTTTATCTAAATCACTTTTTGTTCCATTTCTTTCAACATGTCGGGTCCAATTGTAATTTTATTCACGAAATTACTCCAACTGACTGGAGTGCTGCACAACCTACCATAGAGGACTTCGAAAGGGCTCATTTTTAGTGATTCTTGGTAGTTGTTTTTGTAGGCAAATTCCACTAGTGGTAGGTAATCTTCCCACTTTTTAGGTTGATGCATTACATGCATCCTTAGCATGTATTCTGATATTTGGTTCACTCTTTTTGTATCTCCATCAGTTTGAGGATGATAGGATGTTCTAAACAATAATTTGGTCTATAGTCCAGCCACCAAGGATTTCCAAAAGTTTGACATAAATTTTGTGTCTCCGTCAGACACAATCTCCTTAGGCATGTCATGTAGTCTGAATATCTCCTTCATGAATATGTTGGCAATATCTATTTCCTTGCAAGTTGATTTGAAAGGAATAAAATGAGTGGACTTGCTCAATTTATCCACCACTACGATAATGGCGTCATTCTTCCTGACTAATGTTGGTAATCCGATGATGAAATCCATGGAGATGGTCTCCCATTTCCATTCCTAGATTGGTAGAGGTTGTAATAATCCCGCTGGGTGCCGGTGTTTTGTTTTAACTTGTTGGAATTCTAGACATTTAGCTAAATACTCAACTATGTCTTTCTTCAATCCAAGCCAATAAAATTCTTCCCTGGTGGTCGTGACCATCTTCTGATAGCCTGGGTGGACAGTGTATGGTCTCTTGTGAAATTCTTCCATTATGAACCTCTTCAAGTCGTCACAACTTGGAATATATAGTCTGTTTCGGTAAGTCATCAAACTTCCATCTAGCATTTGGTAGCCTTCATACTTTATCCCTTTAGGTTCCTTCTCTAGGTATGAGGTCACAGTCTAGAAGAATGCATATGTTTCTTGTGCATTCCTAACACTTTCCCTGACATTTGTCTTGCAGGTGCTCACCGCTACTAGGTGAATTGTTTTAATACTTCTACTAAGGGCATCAACCACCTTGTTTTCCTTTCCTTTGATATGTTTGATTTCGAAATCAAACTCGCTAAGGAGGGCCATCCACCTAGCTTGTCTAACATTGAGTTTTGGTTGGTCAAACAAGTGTCTCAATCCATAGTGTTCTGTCATAAGTACAAATTTCCTACCCAAGAGGTAATGCCTCCGCATTTTCAAAGAGTGCACTATGGCGGCCAACCTATTTTCACAGGGTAAAAACCTATTCTTCTTTATATGATAAGTATTATTTACATTCTCTAATTTATCATACATTTGAGCACCAACTCATTGTGAGGCTACAACCTTTGTTTTGCAAGATGCAACTTGTTGAGATCACCAACTCTTTGTTTTTCTCTAGCACCCACTAGAAGGAAGCACCAACTCCCTGGTTTCTCTAGCACCAACTAGAAGGAAGCACCAACTCCCTATGTTCAAGACCCCACTTGAACCTCTGAGGACACCAGTCCTCCCTAACACCTCCCAACCACCCTGTTTTATCAATCTTTGCTACTGAAACTTATTACAGTGATATAATGTTCAATAATGGCTTACCAGACTCATCATTGTTCTGCTACATTTCATTGCTCTGTCCACCTCACTGCCTTCCTGCACACATCCTCTTTTGTTCAATTCAGTTGCTGCACTCTAATCCTTCTTCATGCATGAATCACCTTCAATAACATCCATAGCAATCCCAGCAATAACAACAACCCCATCTCATCTCTGTACTGTGCATTTATAGCTTTTGTGCACCTTGTGCATGCAATGTATGCAATTCCTCTGCATACTCACACCACACCGATACCCTCCACAACTCGAGTGCTCTGTTTGATCATCATCATGACTCTTCAGCTTCTCTGGACATTTTTCCACTCGTTCAGCATCATTGTATGTTATACAGAGATTCCTCAGCCTCTCTGGAAGTTGAGACTCTTCATCTTCTCTGTGACAGTCGAGCTCACCTTCTTTGTTCCAGTTACAAGCTTCAATGCTTATCCAGCTGTCAATAGCCTCCATGAGCATCTTCATCCCTCTTGAATATTCCCAGAGACTCTTCATCTCCTCTATCAATCACCTGAAACTGTCTTCGAGTCCTCTGGAAGAAACCATCAGTGGTTTCTGGTAGTTACACTGTAACGTACAACAATATCCCTCCGATTATGCTCAGATTCACCTACATCCTTGGATTAACTCTAAAGGGTTCTTTTGTTATTTACCCGTTTCGCACTTTCATAGTTCGGAGATTCTGCGATGAGACTTCTTGAGTCTCCATGTTGCGAGTTCTGAAACTCTGAAACAAAGTTTTTCTACACTGGCTCCTTCCTTTATATTACCATGGCTATGACCAAGCGCTTATGCATAAAGTGCTTTCGTGTGTTCACATTTCATGAATCTGGAGATGAGGCATCTCGACTCTCCAAGTCGGGATCCCCGAAAAGCCAAAAAGGAGCTTGTTTGCACATACTCTTCTCTTCAGCTCTTCGATTGTGTGACCACCGACTGAGACCACATCCTTATGCATAAAGCGCTTTCGCAATTTCGCATTTCATGAATCTGGAGATGAGGCATCTCGACTCTCCAAGTCACAATCCCTGAAACCCCGAAATGGAGCTTATCAGAACTGACTCCTTCCCTTCTCGTGACCACCAGAGGTGACCAAAGGCTATGCCAAAAAGGCGCTTTGCTAGTTTATAAACTTCATTTGTACGATGATTGAAATATCCATAGATCTGATGGTCCAGATATTATCACGATCTTGCATCTCGTGAGTTTGGAGGTTATGTGTCCTGCCTCTCCAAGTCACGATAGGCGAAGCTCCGAGATGGAGTTGGATCAACAGTTCAGATCACACCTTGATCTAATGGTTGCGATTAAATCGTGATTTCGAATCTCGCAAGTTCGGTGGTTATGTTTCTTGCCTCTCCAAGTTTCGAAAGGCGAAGCTCCAAGATGGAGCTCATATCAACGGTCCAGAACAAATAGCGATTTGATGGCTATGAATAAATTGTGATTTCACATATCGCGATTTCGGTGGTTAGTTATCTTGCCTCTCCAACTCGTGATAGGTGAAGCTCCAAGATGGAGCTCAGATCAATGGTCCAGAACAAATCTCGATCTGATGGCTGTGAATAAATCACAATTTTGCATATCTTGATTTCGGCGGTTATGTATCTTGCCTCTCCAACTCGTGATAGGTGAAGCTTCGAGATGGATCTCAGATCAATAGTCCAGAACAAACCTCGATCTGATGGCTGTGAATAAATCACGATTTCGCATATCGTGATTTCAGTGGTTATGTATCTTGCCTCTCCAACTCGCGATAGGTGAATCTCCGAGATAGCGTGGGATCAACATTCCTAATCAACACTTGATTTGACAGTCATCGGGAATTGTAAATGAGATCCAATGACCAGAAATGTTGCATCTCCTCCTGAGCTTACTTTGTTCTTCTTACTGTGATCTTTCCATCGATGATCTGCCAACAATCCTCTGCACTATCTCTTCTGAGCTTATTCGAATCTTCTCTGCAGTGTCTTCTCATAATGACAATCTATTACGTACTTTTTGTACTCATGCCATCTTCATTGTTGTACTTGTCATCAATGACAAGCATTCAGTGTCTGTTAAATATTTGCCAATAATCTCCCCCTTTGGCATTGATGGCAACACAAGCACCCACATGCATTCGGACTCTCCTCCTGGACTCTTTTCTCCCCCTTTGACATGAATGTCAAAGAAGAAACATGCTCCCCCTGAGTTGTTGCAAAACATACTCCCCCTGTCAACTATGAGCATCTTAGAAATACACTAGATATTCAATAAGTACTCCCCCTGACCAGGTGAACAGATTAGACACAAGAAATTATAACCCCCAACTTTTGACGAAGATATCCAAAAGGGGTTGTTGCTAATGGTTTTGTAAATATATCTGCAATTTGTTCTGTAGAAGGTATATAATTCAGTTGAACAATTATGTTTGTAACTTGTTCTCTAAGAAAATGGTACTTTATTGGAATGTGCTTAGTCTTGGAATGAAGAACAAGATTCTTGGAGACACTAATGGCACTGGTGTTATCACAGTGAATTGGGATGGGATCAGTGTAAGTTACCTTCAAATCTGCAAGAGTTTGTATCATCCATAAAATTTGTGTGCAGCAGGTAGCAGCAACAATGTATTTATCCTCTGTAGTGGATAATGAAATGGATCCTTGCCTTTCACTAAGCCATGCAACTAATGAGTCACCCAGAAAGAATGCTTCTCCACTAGTGCTTTTTCTCTCATCAACACAGTTTGCCCAATCTGCATCTGAATAAGCAGTTAACTGGAAATTTTGATTTCTGGGATACCACAAACCATAAGTCATTGTTCCCTTCAAGTATTTAAATATCCTTTTGACAGCTACCAAATTACTTTGTTTAGGAGAAGATTGATAATGACCTACCATTCCAACAGCTTGCATTATATCAGGATGGGATGTTGTGATGTACAGAAGACCGCCTATCATAGAGCTATATGTCCTTTGATCAACATCGGGTGAGATATCATCTTTACTCAGCTTGCAACCAACCACCATAGGTGTGATAACTAGAGAAGAATCTTCCATCTGAAATTTCTTCAACATCTCTTTCAAATATTTTCCTTGAGAAATAAATATTCCTTCAGAACTTTGTTTTACTTGTAAGCCAAGAAAATATGGCAGTTCTCCTATCATGGACATTTCAAATTTTGTTTGCATAGAATTAGCAAACCATTGGACAGATGATTCATTAGTACAACCAAAAATAATATCATCTACATAAACCAAAGCAACTAGTAAATTATCACCTTCAGACTTAATGTAAAGGTTACTGTCAACAATACCTTTCTTGAACCCTTTTTCTTGTAAAAAATTGTCCAGTCTATAATACCAAGCTCGTGGTGCTTGTTTTAGTCCATATAAGAACTTCTTCAGCTTAGAAACATAATTAGGATTATTTGTCAATGAGAATCCTTCAGGTTGCTCCATATATACTTCTTCCTCTAGATCTCCATTAAGAAATGTTGACTTAACATCCATCTGATAAACTTTAAAGTTTTTATGACATGAATAAGCAAGAAACATTCTGATGGCTTTCAATCTTTCCACTGGTGAAAAAGTTTCATCAAAGTCCTGATTTTCAACTTGTGCATATCCTTTACAAACCAATCTGGATTTATTTCTAACAACTTGCCCTTTTTCATTCATTTTATTTTTGAACACCCATTTGGAACCTATTACAGTCTTATCTTCAGGTCTAGGGACAAGCTCCCAAGTATTGTTCTTTTCAATTTGATCAAGTTCTTCATTCATTGCTCTAATCCAATCATCATCCTTGCCGGCTTCACTGAAATTCTTGGGTTCCAGCATGGATATGAGAGCTATATGAGATTGTTCAGTGGTTTTGATTATCTTTCTCCTGGTTTGTACACCTTTGTCTTTTTTTCCAATTATTTGACTTGCGAGATGATTCTTTTGAATGATTCTGGAGGAGGAATTTGTAGTTGACTGCTAATTTGAGTCTGTTTGAGTGTCTAAGTCTTCATCTGAATCAGAGTCTTCATTTTCTGATTCTTGGACCTGTTCATCTTCAGCTTTAGCTGTGTCTTTTGTAGAATACTCATTACTGTATACCTCTCTTGCTGGGATTCCTTCATCAATTTTTACATCAATACAGTCAACCATTTTATGCAGCCTCTTATTATAGCATCTATATCCTTTATTGTTTGTAGCATACCCTAAGAAGATACCTTCATCAGCCCTGTCATCATATTTGTCGAGGTTCTCATCATTATTCTTTATGTAGCATTTACTCCCAAAGACTCTGAAGTGTTTGATTGAGGCAGGTCTTCCAAACCATAATTCGTAAGGTGTCTTGTCACTTTGTGGTCTGAGGTGGGCTTTGTTAAGCACATGAACTACTGTGTGTATTTCTTCTACCTAGTAGGTTTGACCAATGTTCTTCTCATTCATCATTGACCTAGCCATTTCCTGCACTATTCTGTTTTGCCTCTCAACAACTCCATTTTGTTGTGGAGTTCTTGGGATTGTGTATTCTCTCTTGATCCCATGTTCATCGCATAATTCCTTGAAGTCTCTTGACATAAACTCTCCTCCCTGATCTAATCTTACTACCTTTAACCTCTTGCCTGTTTGAGTCTCTGTTAAAGACTTAAATATTTTAAACTTCTCAAATGCTTCAGCTTTTTCTTTGAGAAAGGCAACCCAAGTAAGTCTGGAGTAATCATCGATAATCAGCATGAAGTAGTTTTATTTCCCTGTGCCTTCCTGTCTTGATGGTCCACATAAATCCATATGAACTAGTTGGAGTGGTTTCTCTGTTGAAGTAAAGCTCTTGGACTTAAACTGTGTCCTGTTTTGCTTCCCTACTTGACAGGGTTTACACATTGAATCTTGGGGCTTTGATATTCTTGGAAGATCTTTTACTGCCTCGAGGTTTTTGAGTTTGATTAAGTGGTCAAAGCTTAGATGTCCAAGTCTCCTATGCCATAACCATCATTCATCATGTTTTCTTAGATGATATTCTTCTCTATTTTCTTTCAGCACATATACATTATTTTCTGTCCTTATGCCTTTGGCCACTACTTGTCCTGAGTTTACAGACTTTATCTTGCAGTCCTTGGATGTGAACAACACTTTGCATCCTCTATCATGCATTTGACTTACACTGAGCAGATTATGTTTCAGCCCATCCACAAGTAGAACATCTTGGGCTTTTCCTTTTCCATTACTTAAGCTCACCATCCCTTTGCCCTTTATTTTCCCTGAAGCATCATTTCCAAAGGTTACGTTTCCTAATTTGCTCTCACTTAGAGATAGAAACTTGCCTTTGTCTCCCATCATATGTTTGGAGCATCCATTGTCTATATACCAAGGGTTCATTTTTCTTTGATTGGCAAACACTAATCCACACTTGTCACTTTCCTTCTTCTTCCAAAACTTGACATTTTCAGCAGGAGATTTCGAATCTAGTTTATATTCCATTAAACGACAGTCAATGGATTTGTGTCCATAGTTATGACAGATGTAGCATTCAATGTCATTGTTCAACATGTCAAACTTATTGGTGCAGCGTTGTCTACTCATTGACTGTTGATTATTTCTTGACCTCTTTAGTTGCATGTCCCTAGACTTAATTTGGCAGTTGGCAATCAGTGAGGGTTTGTTACTTGGCTGGATCATTCTTTGTTGTGGCAAGTATTTATTCCTTTGAAATCTTAATTGCTCATTTCTAAGTATTAAGGAACAATTTATAGCTTTGTGACCAAAGTTAACATAGTAGAAACAATAGCCATAGAAGAATTCTTTCTACCTGGAAAATGGTTGTCTTCCTTAAGAAAATCGATTTCTTCCATACTAATCACGTCATTCAGCAGTGAGCACATTACGTCTTTGTTCTACAGATTCAGATATGGCATCTTTTTCCTTACTCGACCTGGGCGGTTGATTGTCTTCATTTGTTTCTATAGGATTGTTATTGTCATTAGTTGTACTTTTGACAAACTTGATGGTTTCTTCATTTCCTAGCTTACCACTGCTTGATCCCTCTTCATACCCCAAGCCAGTTTTCAGCTTTGGATTCCTCTGTTGATTCAGAATGGTGGCCAATCCTTCTGAGGCTTTGATACTTGACAGATTCCGATTATACAAGGCTTGAAACTTCTCCATTTCTTTCCTCATTTTCACTACTTCTTGTTCTAATGCTTCACATCTTGCCTTCTTTTCTGATAGCTGTTGTTTCAGAATATCTTTGATTTTCTTTGCCTCTTCTAATTCTACTTTTAGTAGGACAAGGTATTCATCAGGTTCTTTACTGTCTTTCTCAAACTATATCAACAATTGTCTTTGCTTTCTGTTCTTGATTCTTGGTCTGTCAATCTCTTCCAGTGCACTGATCAGTTCTCCTTCCATGTCAACCACAGCTTCTTCTTTGTCACTTCCTGTGCTTTTATTATCATAATCCTCTTTGGCCATAAGTATGAATTCATTTAGTTTATCTTCAATAGAGGAGTCATTTTCTTCATCATCTGAAGGATCATCATCGTTGTTTACACACAGACTTTTCTTCTTAAAGTTTTTCTCTTTAAAGAAATTTCTGTGTTTGTACTTCTCCTCATCATCACATGTCTGATCCTTTCCTTTGTGGGGACATTTATTTGCAAAATGACCTATCCTACCATAGTTAAAAAATTTGAAAGGCAGTTTACTTTTGTATTTGCATGATCCCTTCTTCAGTCTCTTCACAAATTTTGCTTCAATTTCATCGAGATCAGAATCCTCATTCTTGTCTGCTTTAAATGATGCTTCTCTAGAGGTAGGTTTATCTTTAACTATTCTCATTTCATATGTGCTATAACCCTAAATTGCACCACACATGCTTACCTGGCATCAGGCCAGCTCATATCCCTTCATTGCCAAAACATCTGTTGAACAACCTCCTTGAAAATCCTCTTGGGTCAAGGTCCACGTGCCCTAACCCATTACTGCACATGTGTGCACGCTGGCAGGCCCACTACAGCCCACATGTACCTAACAAAACAAAAAAATAGTAAAGTTGATGACGGGAAAAAAAGATATGGGTTAGTTAACTGAAACTCCCAGCCATGCATGGCCAAGGGTTCATCCAAAACCCTAGCTCCTTCTAGCCTATAAAAGAAGGGGTAGGGGTACCATTTGGAGGAGGAAAATTATAGCAAAGAAACTCTGCCCATTTGCCGAATCCATTGTCCCAACTCTTTAGCCTTTCCTCAAGCCAAAGGAGAATTAATGCAAAGCATTTGGAGGAAAAAATAAGAGGAGGAGCCCAGGATTAGGATCAAGGAGTAGTGGTCGGTCTCGACTTTGATTGTAAGTTGATTCATTTTGAAAATAATAAAAGAATACTTTTCCTGTCCCAATGCATGAGTTATCTACGATTTGTTTAATTTGTGCTTAGTTTCTAACCCTCAAGTAGAAAAGTAGCGTGCATGCATCATTGTTTGTTTTGATTGCAGGTTATCGTTGGAAGGAGCAGCACCAACAAACGGACAAAAGCGCAACGGAGGATCTACACCAAACATCAGTAACAAGGTTGGTAGTTCCTTTCCATGTATGTATTTTGAAAGAGGGGTTTAAGTTTTGGGTGGTAGGTTAAAAAGTACTTTCTTTACGGTCAAAATCTGCATGCAAGTCTGACCCTAGTTTGCTAGTCCGTAGGGTACTTTTCCCAACAACAGAATTGGTGACCATACTGGGGAGGATACTCTTTAGGGTTTCTGGATTTAGTTGAGTTTGTGGGTAGTTTAAGAGATTAGATGTTCTGTTTCTTTGCATGTCTTTTTCTGTAAAGCCTAAGCTAGTAGCGAGCCTGGTTCTTTATACTAGTTTTCCCTGACTATTGCTTGACGACAATTGTCGGGACACACAGAGGTACACGCGGCCTGCAGAAGGCCTGCACGCATGTACCCGTGCCCTAATCTCTTACAGCCCACATGTGAACGCTAGGTAGAGGTTTCAGTAGCATGTAGGAGTTCAGAGAGCTTGAGAGGTAGTCCTCCTCTTCCCTGTCAGAATTATACATTCTCAGGGGGTTTTCTAGATCATGTCTAAGTCTTGCTAGTTCACAGTCTTGTCTCAGTTTGTATTTTTGTGTTTTGTTATCCCTTGCAATTATTTTTCTTTTATGTTAGAAGAAGCATCCAAGCCTTCAAGAGACCCTGGTTATCAATACCAAAGGCCTCTTCCTGGTCTGGGCTACCTGTGTTTATTCTTTTCTTAGAGTTTATACATACACGTGGCCTGTACAAGGTCATCCCATGAGTACATGCGTTCTGTTTCATCTCAGCACGCATTCGCACGCATGTTGTTTTAGTGACAGAAGCGTGCTTGACAGGCTACTTTTTGGTCAAGGTGGGGCAGTCATCCCCTCATTTGATGAGAATTATTTGTTGGACAACTAAGAGGGGGGGTGAATCAGTTGTCACCGTGCTTAAACAATTATGCTTCTTTTAAATTCGTTGCTGAGACACTAAATGATGATCACAATAATGCAGAGAAATAAACAATGGCACATTCAGCATCAATCACATATATGAGAAACGCAGTGACAGATATTTCCTGAGGAAACCCATACAGGGTAAAAACCTCTTTTTCTTTATACGATAAGTAATGGTTACAATCTTTACATTATCATACATATGAGCACCAACTCATAGTGAGTCTACAACCTCAGTTTTGCAAGCTGCAACTTGCTGAGAGCACCAACTCTCTGTTTTCTCTAGCACCCACTAGAAGGAAGCACCAACTCCCTGTTTTCTCTAGCACCCACTAGAAGGAAGCACCAACTCCCTGTGTTCAAGCACCCACCTGAACCTTTGAGGACACCAGTCCTCCCTAGCTCCTCCCAACCACCCTGAAATATAAATCTTTGCTACTGAATTTATTACAGTGATATGATGTTCGACGATGGCTTACCTGACTTATCAATGTTCTGCTGCATTTCGTTGCTATGTTCGCTATGCCCAGTCACTGCACAGTTCCTCTTCTCTAATCTTCAGATGCTACACTCTGATCCTTCTTCAACCATGAATTATCTTCACCAACAAAAATCACAACAGCCTCCAACGGTAACAGCAACGGCCAATAACAACCGCAAATTCCAGCAGCAACAACCTCGAATCTCTTCTCTGTACCATGTATTTATAGCTTCTGTGCACCTTGTGCATGCAGTGTTCGCAATGCCTCTGCATGCTGACACTGCACCGTTATCCTCCACCTCTCGAGTGTTTTGTCCGATTATCATCGTGACTCTTCAGCTTCTCTGGCCGTTTTCCCAGGCGTTCAACATTACTGGATGTTATGTTGAGATTCCTCAGTCTCTCTGGCAGTTGAGATTCTTCGTCTTTTCTGTGACAGTCGAGCTCACCTTCTCTGTTTTAGTTACAGACATCCACGCTCATCCATCTGTCAATTCCTTCTAAGAGTAGTCTTTCTTCACTTGGACGAAGCTTGGAGCTCTTCATCTCTTCTAGCAATCACTCAGCGGTCTCTTTGACTTCTCTAGTAGATGTCATCAATGGTTTCTAGCAGTCTCACTGTGTCATGCCTTAGTAGCCCTCTGATTTTTTTTAAATTCATTTACATCGTTGGATATGTGGTGAGAAAATCTAGACGGTCAGTATTTGTGCTCTCAGATCTACGGCCTGGATTCGATTTCGGAGCCCCCTTGCCATTCTATCTTTAAGCGGGGGGGGGTCCAGAATTGGGTGTGCATCTTTCGAGCGGTCAGGATTAAAGTGTTCAGATCAATGACACTCATGAGATTCCGGACCCCCCTTGCCTTTCTATCTTTAATACGGGGGGGGGTTCCGGAATGGTGGAGTATTGACGAAGGGCCCCACTCCTGTCGTGTCACCTTCTATATCGTTCTCCACCTGACCATGCGACAAGACTCAGCTCCTCTTTGTCCTCTGACATCTGTCCATCTCTCGCTGATGTGGCCAAGGGCTATGACCTCAGCCTTATCCCATCGGGGCTACTGCCACGTGTCACTTTGATTCGTTACCCACATGTGCCTGAATTGTTGAATCAGTCTGACACTTGTCACTACCTGGTTGTGCCACGTGTCGCTTAGCTGACATGGTCTATTGACGTGGGTCGGGTCGATGGTCTAGATCATATCTTGATCTGACGGTTCAGGTTCAATCAGGATTTCACTCATCGCGATTTCGGGGTTTGTTATGTCAATGAACTTTGACATATCCAA
>ML789153.1:64586-76159 GCA_009831015.1 Picea engelmannii | reverse complement strand
TTATTCTCTTTAAAGAAATTTCTGTGTTTGTATTTCTCCTCATCATCACAAGTCTGATCCTTTCCTTTGTGGGGACATTTATTTGCAAAATGACCTATCCTACCATAGTTAAAACATTTGAAGGGAAATTTTCCTTTGTATTTACCTGATCCCTTCTTCAATCTCTTCACAAATTTTTCTTCAATTTCATCGGGCTCAGAATCCTCATTTTTGTCTTCTTTAAATGATGCTTCTCTGGAGGTGGTTTTATCTTTAACTATTCTCATTTCATATGCAGTCAATGTTCCGAGAAGTTGGTCAAACTGCAAGGTTTTCAGATCATTAAGTTCTTCTATAGCAGAGACCTTCGGGTTGAACCTATCTGGGAGAGATCGCAAGATTTTCTGAACTAAAGAAGGTTCCCCAATTGTTTCACCAAGTGCCTTCATTGCATTTACCAATTCTTCTATTCTCAGAAAGTATTTTCCAATAGTTTCATCTTCCTTCATCTTCAGCTGTTCAAACTGTATTCTGTAGGTTTGAAGCTTTGCATCCTTTAAATTCTCATTACCTTCATAATTGTTAATGAGTTTGTCCCACATTTCTTTGGCAGTTCCTAGATGCATAACTTTTACGAATTCTTCTTCTTCAAGCCCACTCAAGATAGCATTCATAGCCTTAGCGTTGAAGCTAAATTCTAGTTTGTCATCCTTATTAGCTAGCACAACTGGCTTTACATAACCAGTCTCTACCACATCCCAGACATCTGCACCTAAAGCCATTATGTAGGTTCTCATTCTAACTTTCCAGAAGGCAAAGTTTGTTCCATTGAACAGAGGGGCCTTATTGGTTGAATTTCCTTCATGACTTCACATGTTAAAGCTCTAGGATCTACCCTTAGATAAAAGGGGCCGGCTCTGATACCAATTGTTGAACAACTGAGAGGGGGGGGTGAATCAGTTGTCACCGTGCTTAAACAATTATGCTTCTTTTAAATTCGTTGCTGAGACACTAAATGATGATCACAATAATGCAGGGAAATCAATAATGGCACATTCAGCATCAATCACATATATGAGAAACACAGTGACAGATATTTCCTGAGGAAACCCATACAGGGTAAAAACCTCTTTTTCTTTATATGATAAGTAATGGTTACAATCTTTACATTATCATGCATATGAGCACCAACTCATAGTGAGGATACAACCTCAGTTTTGCAAGCTGCAACTTGCTGAGAGCACTAACTCTTTGTTTTCTCTAGCACCCACTAGAAGGAAGCACCAACTCCTTGTTTTCTCTATCACCCACTAGAAGGAAGCACCAACTCCCTGTGTTCAAGCACCCACCTAAACCTTTGAGGAAACCAATCCTCCCTAGCTCCTCCCAACCACCCTGAAATATAAATCTTTGCTACTGAATTTATTACAGTGATATGATGTCCGACGATGGCTTACCTGACTTATCACTGTTCTGCTGCATTTCGTTGCTCTGTGCGCTATGCCCAGTCACCGCACAGTTCCTCTTCTCTGCTCTTCATATGATGCACTCTGATCCTTCTTCAACCATGAATTATCTTCGCCAACAACAATCACAAAAACCTCCAACGGTAAAAGCAACGGCCAATAGCAACTGCAAATTCCAGCAGCAACAACCTCGAATCTCTTCTCTGTACCGTGTATTTATAGCTTCTGTGCACCTTGTGCATCCAGTGTTTGCAATGCCTCTACATGCTAACTCTGCACCATTATCCTCCACCTCTTGAGTGTTCTGTCCGATTATCATCGTGACTCTTCAGCTTCTCTGGCCGTTTTCCCACGCGTTCAACATTACTGGATGTTATGTTGAGATTCCTCAGTCTCTTTGGCAGTTGAGATTCTTCATCTTCTCTGTGATAGTCGAGCTCACCTTCTCTGTTTTAGTTATAGGCTTCCATGCTCATCCATATGTCAATTCCTTCTAAGAGTAGTCTTTCTTCACTTGGACAAAGCTTGGAGCTCTTCATCTCTTCTGGCGATCACTCAGCGGCCTCTTCGACTTCTCTAGCAGACGTCATCAATGGTTTCTGGCAGTCTCACTGCATCGTTCCTAAGTAGCCCTCCAATTTTGTTTAAATTCATTTACATCGTTGGATATGCGGTGAGAAAATCTAGACGGTCAGTATTTGTGATCTCAAATCTACGGTCTGGATTCGATTCCGGAGCCCCCTTGCCATTCTATATTTAATATGGGGGGGGGTACGGAATGGTGGAGTATTGACGAAGGGCCCCACTCCTGTCATGTCACCTTCTGTATCGTTCTCCACCTGACCGTGCGACAAGACTCAGCTCCTCTTTGTCCTCTGACATCTGTCCATCTCTCGCTGATGTGGCCAAGGGCTGTGACCTCAGCCTTATCCCATCTGGGCTACTTCCACGTGTCACTTTGATTCGTTACCCACATGTGCTTGAATTGTTGAATCAGTTTGACACTTGTCACTACCTAGTTGTGCCACGTGTCGCTTAGCTGACGTGGTCTATTGATGTGGGTCGAGTTGATGGTCTAGATCATATCTTGATCTGACGGTTCAGGTTCAGTCGGGATTTCACTCATCGCGATTTCGAGGTTTGTGATGTCAATGAACTTTGACATATACAACTCGCAATTCTCGAAACTCCGATGGCTAGGCTCCTGGTCCATATGACCATTATCCCCATGACCACAGCCAAACCTCCTTGCACTTTAAAGACCGTGCAGGTTCTCCTCGATCCAACGGTGGTCGGGTCCTGTGCTTGGATCTAACGTCTAAGATCTATCCACCTTTTCAGTGCGCTTTTCTTGTCTATAATCAGATCTGACAGTCGACGTTCTGTCAGGATTTCACCTTGGCATTTCCCGATGGTAAATCTCATGCAGCTCTAGTCCGATCTGAAGGCTGACGGGATTTCTGAATGAGATCCAACGGATTTGCATCTCTGTCTTCCTTCTCCTCTGAGAAATCCGATAGCTTGAGCCTTGTTGCGTGCATTTTCCTCAACGTTGTTTCTCCTGAGCTTTCACGTCTGAATCCCCAAGGGATTTTATCCTGCTTATCCTGCCATCTCCACTGTTTGTACTTGCCATCAATGACAAGCATACTACTTGTTAAACATTTGCCAATAGTATTTCCCTCAGGTGTTTGAGTCTAGGGTTGAACAGTCAATAGGTTAGGTTCTCTTACCCTTAGCCTGTTTTTTCTTGGTTGATAGTTGACAGAAAACATAAAAAGAAAATTTTTGTTTTATGGTTTTTAGACAAGCGTAAGAGTCTTTGTTTTCTTGATTGTCATTATGTGCCTTCACTTTGAATCTTTGTGATCTGCACGTTAAGCCTGAATTTGTCTTTCTTGGTTTTTTGCTTGTCGGTATTTTCCCTTTGTTTCTTGATTAGCACTTAAATAAAAAAAGAAAAAAAAGGAAAAAAAAATCTTTTCATTTTCTTCTTTGTTTGAAGATTGTGTTTCTGCATCAATAGCTAGGGAGAAGCCTTTTTGTTCATAAGTTTTTGCAGTGCATTTAGAGCATAAGTATCTCATAGTCGAGCGAAATTCCTTTATGTTTGTTGCATAAAATCTTAGAAAAATTGAAAAGAAAAAGAAATCTTTCTTTGTGAAAAGTTGTTGATTTTTTGCATTTAGTAAAAGTCTTTTGTTTCCAGCTTTTTTCATTCATTTTTGCTTTGAGTCTTTACACATTATCAGTTTCACCTTCATACCCCATGACGTAAGAAATCCCATAAAAGCAATGCTAATTTAAAGTCTATTAGACTTTTTGTTTGTAGGGTTCATACACTAGTTCAAGACTAGGGCCTTGGATTAGGTTGGAGAGGAAACTCTCCAAGGCCACTCAAAACCAAACATTGGAGTTTGTGATAGGGAGTGTAGAAGTCCAGTTTCTTGGACGTTATCTAGGGCCCCCCTCTAACACAGGGGATAAACACGAGGTCAAGTGAGGAAAGGTAGCGGAGATAACCCCTCCAAAGCCGGACCAAGCGTAGTGGAGAACACATATCGAGGGCTTGTTTGGGGATTCCATCGTTTGCATTTGCCACGGGCTTCGTGGGTCTCAAATCTGTTTGATGTCCTCAGTTGTCTTCCAGACCATTTTCTCTCAATACCCTTGACAGGTTTTGGGCTTGATACCCTGCTCATTGTGTTCTACCCGACTTTCGACTGTACCCGCCTGGTGACTGTTCGCGTGTTGGCAAACTATTTGCCAATATTTTTAGGGACATACACAGGTGACTGCGGGGGTATACCGTGGTACCTAGGACAGACATCGGGCCATGCTTTGTAGAGTATACCCGAAGGGTGCTTCTGTGTTCGATTTGCACTTGCACCGGTAAGTTGCTGTAGTGTTGGTTGTTGTAACTATTCTTCCAACTAGTTTAGTGTTTTCTTGTCTTATCTTTTAGGGGCTTCTTTTTTAGTGTGTGTTACTGTTTGCACGTGTAGAATACCTTAGCATGTCTTGGATCTTCTCACACAGTGGAGGATCTTGATCTCTACCGGTCACGAAGGATTCTGGGCCTGCCGCCGGTTATACTGGAGCCACCCCCGCCACCATTGAGGCGGAAGCTAGACCAAAAAGGGTCTTTCGAATCAACCGGGTTACAAACCATTATGCCCGAACAACTCCCAGGGTAATCAACTACCAATCTTGGCTTGTTTGAAACCCCAACCACTGATACTTGGCCATCGGTAATTGTACCAATCCAATTTTACGAACACCTGTCAGTGCCTCACACAGCTATGGAAACAAATGTTCTTACTTCCTCTGGGAATTCTTCCATTCCCACCACCGTTGCTACCACAGGAGAAGCATATCCTAACTTTACGTTGACGGTCCGAGCCACCATGGTCTCGATCGCAACTACGTCACACAGTGGACCGATCCCATCTATCATGGCGACCACAACTCCCTTCACACCTAGTGCGACAGGCCCTCCATTTTCATACGGTATGCCTAGTTCAGGTACAAGTCCTGCACTCACTCACTCCACTTTACAGACTTTGGGTATGGGGGCAGGGAGCTCTAACTCTCCTCTGCAAGGTCAACTTGGGGGAACTTCCATCCCTTTTAATGTTTTTCCTTACGCTGGAGGTCATATCTCTCCTTCGTCCCCTTCACTTGGTGGTCTGCATCAGCAGTCCATTGGGCAGCCTGCACACACTAGTTTATTTGGAGCCGGAAGTCAAGGAACACCTGCACACACTATGCCGATAGGTTCATCACCATTTTTTTGGAACGGGACGTTTGGTAACAACACTTTCGCATCCACCGCTTTCCTGTCTGGGGGCACTCCCATTTTTGGACAGTCTACTCCGGTGGAGGGTACTATTCATTACCCTGCACCGGGGGCACATGTAGCAGGACCTTGGAACTCAGGACAAGGATCCGTTCCCTCCTCTGGAATGTTGTTCTGGGGTAATTCTTTCCACAGTCAAAGGAACCCTGGATGGACTTCTATGCCTCTCTCATCAGGACTGGCATGGGGTAATCCTTCCCAAAGTCCTTCAAACACGATGCATGCCCAACATCCTATGTCCTTTATGGGGAATCAGCCAATGATGTCTCCACAGATGAAAAACCTTTACGCTGGTCAGGGCCATGGTTTCTACCAGTATCCGGGCCAACAGCCAAACTTTTCCTGGCAACCTGGTGCCAGTCAAACTACAGGACCCTTTTTCCCAGGCTATCAACAACAACCCAAACTACCATTCCTGGCAATGTTACACTTGCCAGATTTGACAAGGTTGTTAAATGATCCTATTTGTCACGATCCACGTTGGCCTCCTATGCCAACGAAGTTGCCTTCGGACATTCCAAAGTTCGCGGCCAAGCCTAATGACGATCCAGGTGATCATGTGACTACCTTCCATCTTTGGTGTTCATCTAACTCATTGAAAGATAACTCTGTACAGTTGCGATTGTTTCAACGCACTCTTATCGGAAGTGCCACGAAATGGTACATCGAGCTCAATCGCTCAAGATACTCTTCCTTTGGCGAACTGGCGATGGCTTTCCTTAACCATTTCCAATTACCTGTGAGATACGACACTGGCACAGAACTGTTGGCCAATTTCGAACAGACAACAACAGACCATATCTCTGATCATATCTGAGAGTGGAGACGTCGGAAGAGTCTAATCAAACTACCAGTCCCACCAGCATTCTTGCTTGAGTGGTTCCTTAAGTCTCTGGTCCCACAATTATCCAAAGACGTCGCAACTTCCGTAGTTTTCTCCAAATAAGATGCCATCATGAGGGCTCAACAGCTTGAGCTCATCTATTCTTAGTCTGGTTTATTGTACAACATCCTGTCGGATGCACCACGATCGATACTGGATAAATCTAGATAGGGAGTTGGACCACATGTCGATGGTATCATGGGTTCAGCACAAACCAAGCCCACTGAGAAATTGACAAAGCAATTCCAACAGTTATCTATCCAACACTCAGCGGCCAGCCAGACTACTGCTTTGGCTGCCCCTCCTACCCAAACGTCGGAAGTACACTCTGTGCAGATGACTAACCCAAAGGCCACCCAACATCCTGAAGGGAAGAAAAAACAATGAAAGAAGGGTAAGGGGGAGAAAAAACCCACTAATAATGTTGGCGAGGACACTATGGAAAAACAGAAGGTGAGGTATCTGTGCAACTTGTGTGCGGAAGACCACCCGACCCATCTTTTTCCTTGACTTGCAGAGGCCCAAAAGTTTATCACATAGCAACAACAAGCCGTGTTGACTAATCCATTTCAACATGAGCAAAATCTAACTCAAGCCTCTGCAAGCATGGAAGGGGGTAGTCAAGGACCCCCTCCGTCTTCGAACAACCCCACGAATGTATATATGGTGAAAGGTTATGCTTTTCTATCAACTAGAGCACATGCCTATAGTCAACCAAGCACTTCCGAGAAGGGCAAAGAAGCCAAACTCCCGTCTCTTCCTCTATAGATCGAGAAGACATTGGGAGAAACAATGACACACATTTCAAAGGGTTCATTTAAAAAATCTTCTCACAACCCAAATGCAAGGGCTGCCCAGAATTACTCTGTGGTGGAGGATTTATCACAAACCCCTTATGCGATCTCTACTTTGGAGGTCCTCCAAAGCTGCCCTTCTCAGAGGAAAGCCTTGTTAACCGCTTTGGGATCTACTGAGACTTGTAACCCGGGTACCATCATGTTAGATACAATCGACTTAAAACCTCGTCTGCCTTACCACGTAGCGTTTCAGATAGTAGTGGCTCATCCCACAAAAATTTTTACACGGAATATCTTCTGCACAGTGGTCGACGAGGGTGCCTCGACATGCGTTATGTCGTTAGCATGTTGGAAGGCCATTGGCCAGCCTGCTTTGTCTCCTTCACCTACTCTCCTCACTGCTTTCGACGGTCATTCATTCTGACCACATGGCATCATTCCTTCTTTCCCTGTGCAGTTAGGAGGGAAAACCGTGTGTATCGAAGTAGAGGTAGTCGATTCTCCCCTCGACTATAACCTCTTGTTAGGATGGAGTTGGACTTATGCTATGCATGCTGTGGTTTCTATAGTTTTTTGAGTGTTGTTTTTTC
Organism: Picea engelmannii; assembly: GCA_009831015.1. Classification (NCBI taxonomy): domain Eukaryota; kingdom Viridiplantae; phylum Streptophyta; class Pinopsida; order Pinales; family Pinaceae; genus Picea; species Picea engelmannii. The sequence goes on along the minus strand of ML789153.1, from coordinate 68,585 downwards.
CACACGAGGGCCGGATAGTGACCATCGATCAATTGTCTTTCTCCAGACCTGACCTAGCTTTGGGGGCATCCACGATCCTTGTGATTGATAATCCTCGACCAGGTGTCGTTAATGTAGGAGTTGGTTTGTGCCCATCCTTAATGGGTACCTTCGATTATCCACCTCCTAATGACGATGTCAAATTTATATCTAATCACCATAAGGTTGATATTTTTCACGTTTCGTCATTCCGCACGACTTACTTTGAGGAACCTTGGATTCCTCCTTCCCCATCAGCCATGATGGATGAGACAGGGCAGCCCGACATGTCCATGCCCTTGTTGGCCGCTGAAGTAGCATACTCTTTAGTCCAGCAAATTTCAGCTAACCCTGATCCGACTCCTGCACAAGAGTTAGATCCACTTCCAGAGCCTATTTTGGCTCAGGGTTCTCTTTCTAACATCGATTCGTTAGACTTAGTATTGCCTTCTGACGAAGCAGTAATTGAAGCAATGACTAGTCCAGACAAACCTTGGGATGATCTTCATCACAGATCATATTTCCTCCCAAAGTTAAGCCGAATCGAAGTAGGAGAATTCACCGTGACTATGACTGGAGATAGGTCTTGTCATACTAATCCCTTAGCTACACACAAGATCTATGTTGAGGGTAATATGGAAACCATTGCTGAAATGATACCTATCAATATCTCCAGAACCCCTAGCGTCATAGACAATGTTTTCATCGGAGCATACAGCTCCCCCGAGAAGATGCCAGGCATCGACCCACAAAGAGTCTCTCATGAGCTAACTTTGTTGTTTTTTAAGATCACTTTGCGATCCGAAAGCAACATCCGGCGAGACTGCATTTATGATTTTCGATCTCGTCCAGATTAACTAAGAAAAGTAACCATTGTGGAGTCTTCTTTAAGCCCTTTTCAGACTCCTTAAAGATGAAAAGATTGCCGAGTGACCTTGTTTCTTCACACTCGTTAAATTGGTCCAGAGTGGAGTCTTCTTTAAGCCCTTTTCAGACCCTCTAAAAATGAAAATATTGTCGAGCAATCTTGTGACCTTTCACGCTCGTTAAACTGAAATTTGAAGTCACGTCTGTCCGGTGGTATTTTACCCCTTTTTCAGTTCGAATGGTCAACTGTACGAACAAAGGTATACTCTATCGAATTCCCATTCTTTAGAAGAGTATTCTTAGGTATAATTTTATTCCTTTTTCGGGCCTGAGGGACTAAATTTACGAAAAAGAAACCCCCCCGGAGTCCATAGTTAAGCTCTTTTCAGACTCCCTAAAATTGAAAAGATCATCGAGTGACCTTATTCTTTCACACTCGTTAAAATGGTCCAGAAGAACATTCCTGACGGAGTCCATAGTTAAGATTTTTTCAGACTTCTTAAAAGTGAAAAAATAGTCAAGTGATCTTGTCCTTGTCACACTCGTTAAAATGGTTCTGAATCGACGTCTAATTGGTGCTAGTTTATCCCTTTTTTGAACCGACTAGACTATCTTCGAAAAAGGTACCACAGTGGAGTCTCCTTTTATGCTTTTTCAGACTCTCTAAATATGAAAAACCACCGCGCTTACCTTCTCTAGGCTCGTTAAACTTACATCGAAGGATGTTACCATTGTGTGTTCTATCAACCGCATTTACATACCTTATCCATCAGCCTTGTAACAGTTTGCTTATGCGTCTTAACACCTTTGGCCACTGGAGGATTTTTTCCCAAGTATCATTTTACTAGAAAATCAGTCTTGTCCTTGTGCCTCGAGCTTGTATGCTTGCAGTACTCGTTCCTCCATTGAAACATAATATTCCTTTATTCTTTTTCAAAATCATCAAAAAGAACAAAAAAATCAAATATACCCCAAAAAGAGGATGGGAAAAGTATTTTCTTTATTTGCAGCATAATGAGTCGCCCTTGGATGAAGCACATCTATCTGTTTGATCATCAGACTATGGGATGTAGTACGACCTTAGGAAGCTTTTCTCGCTATATAGAGTTGTGTCCTCCACCGTTTGGTTACTCTTCCAAACATATGGAGAGTTTGCATTGCCTCCTGCTTCATAGAATTATCATTAACATGTATGTTGCTTGAGTCTTATCACTTGTCGTGTTGTTGTCCAAGGGAAGTTTGTCACTAAGCCTAAGTCAGCCCCTCTGCAATATATCTCTTGTCCGTATACCCAGCCATCCTGAACGTCCAATCAAGTCCTTATTCGAAATCACTGAAGCCTTCAGTCTGATCATCAAGATTATCAAGTCCATAACCAACGAGTCGTCGAAGACCTCTGGGTAGTGCAGCTGTACACTCATATTACACTCCTACCTGAGTTTTAGAAGATTTTGAAGTTGTTGCTCGAGCTCTGAAGTATAGCCATCAGGCCAAATCAGCTTCTGGGAGATGGATATCCTATATGTATATCTTTCTGATTTCGAGATGTAGCTCCRCTGTGTATTATTCACGGCTACTCTTTATAGTTATTTGACATGGATCTACAGTGTATTTGATTGGTAGCCATGGTTCTATTTTATCCCGAGCATGGGTATGCCCGCCTCGGTGAGAAATTTTTTATTTTGCAGATGGCACCTCTTGGTTCCTGATTCTTGGGCTCACTCATTCAGCATATCAGTACAGATTGGTAAAAGATTGGTAATGTATTTCGGCCATCAAATGCTCTTCTGACCTCACACATTTGGGGGCATCTGCTTTAACCCTAAATTGCACCACACATGCTTACCTGGCATCAGGCCAACTCATATCCCTTCATTGCCAAAACATCTGTTGAACAACCTCCTTGAAAATCCTCTTGGGTCAAGGTCCACGCACCCTAACCCATTACTGCACGCGTGTGCACGCTGGCAGGCCCACTACAACCCGCGTGTACCTAACAAAACACAAAAATAGGAAAGTTTCCGACGGGACAAAAAGCTATGGGTCAGTTAACTAAAAATCTCGTCCATGCATGGCCGAGGGTTCGTCCAAAACCCTAGCTCCTTCTAGCCTATAAAAGAAGGGGTAGGGGTACCTTTTGGAGAAGGAAAATTATAGCGAAGAAACTCTGCCCATTTGTTGAATCCATTGTCCCAACCCTTTAGCCTTTCCTCAAGCCAAAGGAGAATTAACGCAAATCAGTTGGAGGACAAAAGAAGAGGAGGAGCCCAGGATCAGGATCAAAGAGCAGTGGTCAGTCTCAACTTTGATTGTAAGTTGATTCATTTTGAAAATAATAAAAGAATACTTTTCCCATCCCAATGCATGAGTTATCTACGATTTGTTTAATTTGTCCTTAATTTCTAACCCTCAAGTAGAAAAGTAGTGTGCATGCATCGTTGTTTGTTTTGATTGCAGGTTATCGTTGGAAGGAGTAGCACCAGCAAACGGACAAAAGCGCAACGGAGGATCTACACCAAACATCAGTAACAAGGTTGGTAGTTCCTTTCCATGTATGTATTGTGAAAGAGGGGTTTATGTTTTGGGTGGTAGGTTAAAAAGTAATTTCTTTACGGTCAAAATCTGCATGCAAGTCTGACCCTAGTTTGCTAGTCTGTAGGGTACTTTTCCCAACAACAATATGCAGTCAATGTTCCTAGAAGTTGATCAAACCCCAAGGTTTTTAGATCATTAAGTTCTTCTATAGCAGATACCTTTGGGTTGAACCTATCTGGGAGAGATCTCAAGATTTTCTGAACTAAAGAAGGTTCATAAATTGTTTCACCAAGTGCCTTCATTGCATTTACCATTTCTGCTACTCTTAGAAAGTATTTTCCAACAGTTTCATCTTCCTTCAACTTCAGTTGTTCAAACTGTATTTTGTAGTTTTGAAGTTTTGCATCCTTTACTTTCTCATTACCCTCATAGCTGCTAATGAGTTTGTCCCACATTTCTTTGGCAGTTCCTAGATGCATAACTTTTACGAATTCTGCTTCTGCAAGCCCACTCAAGATAGCATTCATAGCCTTAGCATTGAAGCTAAATTCTAGTTTTTCATCCTTATTAGCTAGCACA
>ML789153.1:0-33443 GCA_009831015.1 Picea engelmannii | reverse complement strand
AAGAGATAGAAGAGTCATTATTACCAGTACATAAATACAATGTACCTACCTTCTCTCCTTTTGCTATCACCAATGATCCTTTGATGACCTTCCACGTCTTATCTGTAAATATGGATACACAACCTTCACTTGCCAACTGCCCTGTTGAAATTATATTTTTCTTTAAATCTGAAACATGTCTTACCTCTTTCAACAACCATTGGTTTCCATTGTGTTTCTTTATTTTTACCTTTCCCATTCCAACAATTTTGCATGGTGCGCCATCACCCAAATGAACCTGTCCAAAATCACCTTGAACATAATCTAAAAAATGTTTCCTATGGGGTGTGGCATGAAATGAAGCCCTTGAATCTAATACCCAAGACTCAGAAATATTATCTACAAAAAGAATCAAAGCATCTTGTAACACATCACCTGTTACATTTGCTTCCTGATTCCTCTCCTATTGTCCGTCTCTTTGTTTCTTTGGAGCTCTGAAGTCTTTCTTCATATGTCCTTTCTTCACACAATTCCAGCACTCTATCTTTCCAAGTCTGGATTTCGATCTTCCCTTCCTAGAATTCCCATGGTTACCTGAGCCCTTTCCTCTATCCTTTTATCTTCCCATGTTCTCCATGTTCAACGCATTACCTGATGTCTCACCTGTGCTTTTCCATCGCATTTCCTCACTAAGGATAACACCAACAACATCATCAAATTTAAAGTATTTGAACCAAAGACAGAGTTACTTACAGCCATAACCAAGTCATTCCATCTTTCTGGCAATGAGTACAATATTAGAAGAGCCCTAACCTCATCATCAAAGTCCACTTTTACAGAACTTAGTTGATTAGTAACCGTATTAAATTCATTTAAATGATCTGCAACAAACCCACCTTCTGACATCTTCATATTAAATAATCTCTTCATTAGAAATACTTTATTAGACATCGAGGGTTTTTCATACAGTTTAGCCAATGCATCCATCAGATCCTTCTTTGTCTTTTCTTTCGAAATATTGAAAGCCATTGGCACTGCCAAGCTCAGCCGTATCATTCCTAGACCCTTTCTGTCAAGAATCTCCCATTCTTCATCCTTCATGGTCGTCGGCTTCTTTGTTACTCCACCCAATGGTAGGAATAGATCCTTCTAATATAAATAATCTTCCATTTGCATCTTCCATAACTAGTATTTTGGTCATTAAATTTATCGACCCTAAACTTTCCATCTTCCGACATTTCTCCCACTCAAACCAAGAACCCTCTTTTCTTGCGAGTTACCTTTCACTCTAATACTAGTTGTTAAAAAAATAGGACTGTGGAGAAATAAAATAAAACAAATACGAAAAAAAAACACAGAATATACACACTACAATAGAGACACAGATTTACGTGGTTCACCCAATGTGGGCTACGTCCACCAGAGAAATTGCCAGGTCTTTCCTTTATTATTATCCAGCAAATGAAGGGATACAACCTACAAAAAAATCCGCTATAAATTCCTATTCTTTCTCTCACAGTCTCCTCTCTCATAATACAATACTTTCCATAATGCATAGCCGCAATACATTTCCCTCATAGCAGAGGGTTGCCTTCTAGGGAAAAAAAAACCTAACATAATTTCTATCGTTAGATCTGCGACCTTATAATCAACGATCCAAATTTACAATGAAATTCAATATACATTTACAAAGAAATTTTTCCTTCAGTGGCTTCACTCCCGAACCCCCGCTGGGGGCCCTCTTGCCCCTGGACCCCGCAGAGGGGGTACCCCCCCTCTGCACTCCCCCGCGTGGAAGAGTGTACATACTTTTGGGGTGTAAATTCTTCATGGGTTATAAACACAGCTGAAAGCAAGGACCTCTGAATCAGGAAGATAATCAGGCTCCACAACCAACATGCGCGCCACCTCTAGGGAGCTACTCTGTGTATTATTGACCAAAAGTGGGTTTTGTGCTAAATTTTAGCCTAAAATATGTATTTTTCAGGATTTCTTGGTCATTTGAAGGGGTATTTGATCCCAAAAAGAGGTCAGGTCTTCAGGGGGAGTTGGTCTTCTCTTGTTGAGCCTAAAAACTATACAAACCAGGATTTTTGAGCTTGAGGGGTAACTTTTTGATGCAGGGGTTTTGAGGAGAAACTTGTATAATTTGGCCATTTCTCATGTTTTGAGAGGCATTTTGGTCATGTGTTTGAGAGGAGTTTTGATGAGGCATGTATGTATATGAGAAAGGAGGTCTTGCACAGCAGATCTGAAGCATGTTTTGTAACAAAAAAGAGTCAATGTAAAGAGAACTTGATCATTTGAAGAGCAATAAAGAGGTCCTCCACTTGGAAGCAGGCCCGAAGACGTAGCCAACGATTGGTGAACTCCGTTAACAATTTCTTGTCTCTATTATTGTTCCTTGTTTGTTGTTATCTTATCTTAATTTGCAACATGGCTTATAATGGTTGAACTCTTTAATCAGTAATGAGAACCAAGTAAAAGTCATAATTGATATTCCGCAACAAATAGTAAAGTTTATGTATTTCACATTCTTATCGATCCGATGCATAAAGTACAATAAAATTAACTTGTAATTTGTCAGTAAAACCTCACATTTTTGGATCAAGTTTATGGTATCAGAGGCATTTGGTTTTGAAGGTTTGACAGGAATTTCAAGCATTGGATGATCACCAGAGAAAAACTCAAGCGAGGAGAAGGCCAACTTGAGGCTCTTAATCTAGAGATTTAAATGAGACCTCATAAACAAGAGATGTCTTCACCGAGAAAACTAGGACCTTTTGCATCTGAGGATGATTTCTTTGAGGAATTTCAATTGATGAAAGCCATGGTAGAGGAAATTTAGCATGAAAGAGGACAACGAAGAAATACAAAGGTTAAAGAAGGTGAATCTTTAGTAAGAGAAGAAGGAGGAGTTGGAGGTGGTGGAACTTCAGAACCTTCTTCTCCTTCATCCTCATCATCTACAAGTGAAGCAAGTATAAATCCCTCCAAGGATAAGCAACCTAAAAAAACTCATCATTCTTCTAATATGCCTTTATTAAAGTTAGATGTAAAGTTTGATTTACCCACTTATGATGGTGAATTAGATGCAAAAAAGATAGATAATTGGGTTAGACAGTTAGAAGTCTATTGCATGATACAAAGGATTGTTGATGATGAAACAAAGATCAAACTTTCAAGTCTCAAAATGGGAGGCACAACTCTCATATGGTGGGAAAGCAAAACTAAAGATGATCTCAATAAAAGTGGCAAAACAATCTCTTCTTGGAATGATTTTGTTATTGCATTGAAGCAACGGTTTTATCCATTAGCATACATGCAATAAGAAATGATGAATTATCAAATTTTAAGGCAATTTAAGAATCAAAGTGTACAAGAATATACTCAAATATTTTGTAATAAAGCATTAAATTTAGGTATTCCTTTATATACACAAGAGACACTCCTAAAATATATCGGTGGTTTACATTCTTATCTCAAGAACACTATTCTTATGCTAAATCATTCTAACTTTGATGAAGTATGTGTACAATCCATTCACATTGAATCACATAAAGGGAATGTTGGTGATAATGTTTCTACAAACACTTGGCAAAGAAAGGATTCAGGGAAAAGAAAAGAGAAAGAGAAGAAGACAACCACAACAAGAAAGGAGAAGCCTACTTGCAAGCATTGCAAGAAAGTAGGCCATGATGAATATCATTGTTGGATCTTACATCCTGAGTTGAAGCCAAAGAAGTATGCCAACCAAGGAAGAAAGAATACCACAACGACGACGGTTCAAGTGGATCTTGGATCAGACTCCGGTGATGAGACAAAAGTTGTAGCTATGGGAATCTGAGGTATAAATTCTGTTGCAAGTACTAGCTCTTCTAATTCATATGTTATAAATGATGAGCGTAAAAGGAGTGAACTTTTCCACACAAGGGTCATAACAAATAATGTTAAAGTTGATACTATTGTAGACAGTGGATCACAAACTAATCTAATCAGTGAAGAGGTTGTAAATAACTTGGTACTTGAAACTAAGCCACATCCTAGACCATATCCTTTGGGATGGATATGTGGTGATAATAATTTGCAAGTAACCAAGCAATGTAAAATTAAGTTTGCAATCACTTCTAATTATGTTGATGAAGTAGATCTTGATATAGTGTCACTGGACATATGTGGAATTGTCTTGGGAATCCCATACCTTTATGATAGAAAATCCATATTCTACAGGAAGGAAAATAAATATTGCTTCAAGAAAGATGGGAAAGAGTACATTGTTTGTGCTCATTGCATGAAAACTAACAGATCTTTTGCAACTACAGGGAAGTTAAAAAGAATGGTAAATGAAAGAAAATATTAACTCTTATGGTCGTAACAAAATAGGAAGTTTGTGATTCTAAACATGAGATGGTCTAGTATGTTTTGACTAATCATGAAGTGTCACAAGAAGTAAAGCATGAGGTTCAGTTGCATACTTTGTTTATTGTTTATGTTCATAAGGAGAAGAATGTTTTGTCATTATCATTTGCATATTCAGTATTTTTTTTTAGTTTGTTGTTGTTCAGTGGTGTATGGTTTCTAAATGCGACAAATAATGTAGATAATTGTGCAATAAATAAGATGATTACTTTGATAAACAATTTTATCTCAATTTTTATGTTTGTTTTGATTAGTCACGTGATCATTGTCCCAACATAAAGGATGGATGATACAGGACAAGTGGGGAGGCAGTTCCCTCACTTCTTACCTTAGTAAAATAAGACTTTTGGTGGTCCAAAAGATTCCAAGTGAGGATGAATTATCTAGGAGGCTCCTCGGGTCCAGAAAATGCTCAAAAATGAAATTTCTCAAAATTGAATGAAACTAATTCCATTACGATCGTCTCCTCATGTTGATTATGGCCATATATTTACTTTCTCAAATGGGCTCCATATGCGAGAGTTATCGCACTCTGATCAGATTCTCAAACAGCTAAAAAGTCAAAAAGTCAATGTTGACGTCACCATGACATCATCGAGCTAATTTCATGATCATGACGTGGCAGAGGCAGATTATGACATGTGGTAGCACTGTTGATTGGGCATATGATGCAGACATAGGCCAATAGATATTTGACACATGGCATGTGGTTGATTTAATGTGGAGGTGCCATGTGGCCTAGATGTGGGCTGTCATGTAGCACACCGTCATTGGTTGGTAGTTTTTTTTTTTAAAATTGGTAAGTCATGAGAATGGAACCTATGACCTACTGGTAAGAGGAAGCGCTTTGGGAGAGTCCTATTACCAATGCGCCACAATTGTTACTTATTATAGAAAGCCATATTAAATTTATTTGAAATGCAAAGTAATGATATGTGGGGTGGAAAAGGGTTGGGGCTAAGCCCCATCCCATGGTTATATTTTTCATGTGAGCACAATATGAAGGGGAGCGGGCACCTTACTTTAAACCACCAACACGTGATTTATGGCACCCTCCACCATATAATTTGGAGCCATAACCATGGTGTTGGGCATGAATTAAGGGTGTGGTCCCATGCAAAAGTGCCACATGACCACAATCCAGGGAGTTAGTGCGAGTTTAGGGCCAATGCTTAGCCCTTTGGGCTAGTGCTTGGACATATGTACTCCATGTGACAATTTAAAAAGGGTGTGCGCCACCTCTAGGGAGCTACTCTGTGTATTATTAACCAAAAGTGGGTTTTGTGCTAAATTTTAGCCCAGAATATGTATTTTTCAGGATTTATGAGCCATTTGAAGGGGGATTTGATCCCAAAAAGAGGCCATATCTTCAGGGGAATTTGGGATTCTCTTTTTTAGCCTAAAAACTATATAAATCGAGATTTTTGAGCTTGAGGGGTAACTTTTTTATGCAGGGATTTTGAGGAGCAGCTTGTATAATTTGACCATTTCTTATGTTTTGAGAGGCATTTTGGTCATGTGTTTGAGAGGATTTTTGATGAGGCATGTATGCATATGAGAAAGGAGGTCTTGAAAAATAGATATGAAGCATGTTTTATAACATCAAAGAGCCAATGTAAAGAGAATTTGAGAATTTGAAGACCAATAAAGAGGTCCTCCACTTGGAAGCGGGCCCAGAGACATAGCCAACGATTGGTGAACTCTGTTAACAAGTTCTTGTCTCTATTTCTCTTTCTTGTTTTTTTTTATCTTCTCTTAATTTGCAGCATGGTTTATAATGTCTAAACTCTTTAATCAATAATGAGCATCAAGTAAAAGTCATAATTGATATTCCGCAACAAATAGTAAAGTTTATGTATTTTGCATTCTTATCGATCCGATGCATAAAGTACAATAAACTTAACTTGTAATTTGTCCATAAAACCTCACCTTTTTGGATCATGCAACACAAAAATGAATTTCAAAAGGAAAAAACTATACAATTGGGAAAAAATTGGCATGCACAAATGAAAGTTTTAAACATGTGAAGTAAAGCAATGCATATAGATTCTTAAGTAAAATAGAAATTAATCAATGGCTCATTCACATAGTACACAGAGATTTATACTGGAAACTCTCAACCAGGGAAAACCTGTCTTATATTCATTATATCGAATTTCATCATTCACTATACAATATATACAATGTTTTTAGGTATTCCATAGATACCAAAACCCTAATCAATTAATCTGGGATGATTTTAGAAAGTCGCTAAAAATAACAAAATCCGCTAAAAATAAGCGCGCCCACACAGTTGTCAAATCTGAGGGATCATCAGACGCAGTTGTCAAATCTGTCGTTCCCACACACACACATCCAAAGAATATAACACATACCCAACAAAAAACTCACTAAAGGAAGCACACGCATAGTGCATGGGCCAACAAAGCCCGTAGAGTGCACAATGCGCCAAATGCGGGATTGTGTACGAAAAAAACCATGCACTCCTATGAACGACGCATTTATGGTTCTTTTCAACCCCCCAACCACTTATGGACCAGCTCCCAACTTGATTTGACCTCCAAATCTAAGCGAAATCTGAATGGGGGGCTGGTCAAGGACCAAATGGTGCCCTAAAGGACCTCTTCTTCACACTAAGAACCAGTTGAATTTTGCCTTGAAGAAATTTTATAAATGAAGGCCATGGGTGCACTAAGAAACCAAGGATATCCATAGTATTTTTATGCTACCTCAATCATCCTTTGATAATCCTCTTTTCTCCTTGGAGTATTCAAGCACCATTGCAATAGGCCATTCCACTCAACTCTTGAGGGAATAGGCATTGATTTTATTTATCATTTTCCATTTTTCTTCCATTGTAAGAAGAGATCTCCATTAGGGAACTCAAGAGCCCTCCCAAGTAGGAAGAGGGGACCCATAAGTCCTCATTTTTTTCTATGGTTTTTTTCCAACTAATATAGTTATCCATTAGTGGCATAATCTTGGTCATTGGTTAATTGTTTATGGTTCTAAATGTTTCTTATGCATTCTAGTTTTTATTTCCTTAGTTGTTTCAGTTTGTTTATTTGTTTATTACATGTTTTTGGATTGTTTAACCTACTCACTATCTTTTGTCTTGTCTAGCAGGCCCAACTAGGCACACAAGTGCCATTGTTTTTCTCACCCAAGTGATGAAAAAGGCACAACAAATGGGTTGTAAGGATTGCATTGTGAGGGGTTGCCATATTGGTTGTAAGATGAAGTTGTATCTCCATTAATTTTTTTACTATTTCAAGATGGCCAATGCATTTTTAGTGAAGCATGTACTCCTAGGGATGGCATGTTGGGTCCTAAATGAAATGGCCTATTTCCACCCTGCATATGGGGGGCATGATTGAGGGTCATGTTGTTATGCACACATGAAGTGCTAACAAATTTTTTGGGTGTGCTATCTCCACGATGAAGGTTTCCATAATGATTGGTACCATAGGGGGGTGGGTGCCCATATGGTTTTTTGACATGGGTCATGGACCTTATCAAACCATCCACTAAATTGGACATCTCTAAGGTCTCTTTCTCAAATGAGAAAGGATGAGGGACATCCAAGATGATTGTGTAGAAATACATTGATTGGGCATAAATCAAGTCAAAGTGTAGGAATTTAAGGATGGAATCATCTTCTGTCTAAGGCATGGTGGCAGCCACGTATTTATAAATCTAAGATAAAAGAGAATTCAAGAACCAATCTAAGAGGAGTCTATCCTTGACCTCAATTTTACATAAGATACAACATTGATTCCACTCATGGATGTGATCCACATATGCATGGATGTGTTTTTTCTCATGAGGTATCCACTCAATAAACTTGTGGCATAGCGAATTCATTCATGGGATATTAACGAATACCCCTAATTTCACTAGATATTGATAAATACCTCCCCAAATAATATTTTTAACCCCCATTCCAATACATTTTTTCCAAAAAAAAAAAACTATTTTTACTAGATATCCCTTATTTTTACAAAATACCCCTTTTTGTACCCCTCAATACTTATAATCCCCCCCCGATACCCTACATATTCCCAAATACCTACAATATATTAACTCTATTTTCCATAATTTAAAAATCCCTTTATGAATGAATGTGATAAGATATTGATCAATAAGTTGAAGCCCCCATGTTTTTTCTAAAGTTAGTAAAAAATTCCAAGCTAGTGTCATTATCAACTGGTAATTGAAAAAACATCGGGAATGCATTTTCTAAAGATGCAAAGTTTTCATGTGATCCTATTACTTCATCAATATACCATTCAATCAATGGTCTGGTTAAAGTTTGTTAGAATATTATAAGGTCATGATATGGTTAGCAGGTTCTTCACCTTGTTTTCCCTCAAATTTTGGAATATCTTAAGGGATCTTGGTTGGCATGGGTGGCTACATTGGGTCATGTGAAATGGTGTCCTTGGTGAGATTTTTCAAATCAAGGAGATTGAGACTAGACATATATGGGAGGTTAGTGAACATATGTGGGGGTTGTGGCAATAGAGATGGTGTTTAAACTCCTTCCATTGATCCAATCTTATGGAAGCCTACTCTTAATGGGGATTATATTCCAAGAGGGGGCCTAGGGGGATCTAAGCTCAACATGGATGATCCGAGAATATTTGAACATAGTAATGTTGCACCCAAGGGTGAGTTAGGTGTGGATGGTCTAGAAGATCAAACAAAAAGATCAGTAATGACTCCCAACACAAGGGAAGGCCCTGCAAGTGCCAGGAAAGTTAAAGTGACTAACAATTCTCAATTGTTCCTAGTTGTGCAGGTGATGTGTGAGTTTTAAATTGATGGTTTCTAAATCATTCTTAGTAAAAATGGTGGTCTAATCAAAGAAAACATGTGAGAAAATGAATTATATGTGCTTCTCGTGAAACAAATTTAATGTATTTCACTTTAAATTGTAGTACATGTTTTGATGTAGGGAGAGTTTTTCACATGATGGTTTTGTAAAAAAGAAAGAATCACATGTTCTATAACACCTATCCCTCCACTCAAATATCCCTTCCAAAACCTATCAACATATGGGGCATGAATCGACCAAATATATATAGTGAAGGTATGAATTACTCGGTGATAGTGAGGGGAATTGGGGAAATGTCTTGATGGAAATAGTAACTTTTTCTAATGGCAAACACTATCAGTCTTGGATGAAAATTTATCCCACAAATTCCACCTGTGTAGAAATCTTAATTTTTGGTGGAGCTACCTTTCTCAAGTGTGGACAAGGGACACTTGGCATCCAACAGTCAAGGGTATTTTTTAAACAAGATCTTGGTGGCTCAAGGAGACTAGTAGAAACAACATAACCTCAACATATGAACCCATAGGATATCTCCTTGCTTTGTATTTTACACACTTGAAGTAAAGGATTTGAAAGCTCCCTTGGACAACTTCTATGTTTGAAATGATAGATGATTATGGAAAGTTTTTTGGATGTCTGTCTCCACAATCCTAACCAAGGCTATTAATTGTTGTGTGACCTTACAGAGGATGAATTAAGTGTGTTATTTGTTTGAGTTTCTTTTAGAGGGTTAAACTAGCGTCGTGAACTACTTAATTTTCTTAGTGGAGTGATGAATGAGGTATTTCAAACTTCTTACTCTTTCTATTTCACCAAAATCTCTTTTGGGATAAAATTTATTAAGGTGTAATTTTTTGTTATTATCATTTAATATGAAGTAATTAATATTATAATGTTATGTACCAAATTCTTAAAATATCATAAGAGAACATAAGTACACACTATGTACAAAATTTGAGCATGCAGCACAACTCTAAGATAGATAAGTTATACAATAACTCATTAAATAATAGGAGAAACTCCTCCACATAACCAATTACATTCAAAAATCACAATTCACATGTCTACAATAATGAATACATGATCTCTATATATACCTATTCACACCTACACATGAGTCCCATTTACTATTAGGTCGACCCTATTACATATATATTTACACATTACATGTACACTTATCCCCATATATTCTCCCCCTTGGGGTCATTTCATATACATTTAACCCTATATATTCCACCTTTGGGTCATAGCATAGTACCCTCCTTCGAAAATATTTTTCCTCAGCTTTACAATTAAAGGCTTCACATGTGATGAAACCAAGTAATATGATTTTGTTCTTGATTTCCATTTATGATTATCCATCTATCCAAAATCAATTATTTTTTGTCGTAATCATTGGTAGCTAGTTGTTGCATAATTTTCTTTCCATTGATTCCATGTACTGTTGTTGAAGCTTCTGCAATTTGTAGCATATTTTGGTCTATAATAATATCTTATTGAATAATGGTTTTGTTATGCCATATTCCATGAATATTCATGACTATTCCATCTTCTTCCTTGACAATGTTTATACTGATCTTTTTGTCTTCCTTCGAATCTTTTTTTATAATGAGGGTGTCGATATGGTTTCACATTTGACGTTTTTTCTTCATTCTGCACACCCATTTCATCTATCTTATTTTTAGAGACAATGGAATCATCTATCCTTTTTTCTTGGTCTTTGATTAATCTAGCCTTGAATATAATACCATCATATTTGGAATGTACATCCTCTAGATGAAGTTCATCTTCTTCAAGTATCTTCTGGTGACCTTCTTAAATATTGTCTTCTTTCTCCATTTGGAACTACAATGTCACCCCAGTTATCAAATTCTGACATCCTTCTTCAATTTTGGATTGCATTTCTGATTTTACCTCATCAGTATTTAGGGATTCCTCAACCTTCTTGCAAATTTCCTCTTCAATTATTTTGGTAGATTCTTCATCCAAGATCCTTGTTTATTCTTGATTTTGATCATTATTCTTTTATTATTTCAATCTCTTAACCTCCTCCAATAGTTTTTTATTATGGTTTTGTAATCTACATATCTCTTCATCTTTATTTTTCAATTCTTCCCTTGAATCATCCTTTTCCCACTTTGCTTTGCTATGTTTTTCTTGTTTTAATTTCTTAACCTCCTGAATGAGTGATTCATTAAGGGATTTCATATTGATGAACTCATCGCTTTTCTTTGTAATATAACTTCTTATCTCCTAATTATCCTTTTGCAATTTGGAGACATTTTCTTTTCTTAGCTCATAATTATCCTTTTTCAATTTGGAGACATTTTCATTTGATTCCTTTAACTCCTCTTGAATTCTATACATTGCCTTCATTTTTGTATCCCTAATCCATTTATCTGAGAAGAATTTTTCAAATTCTTCTTATTTGACATTCCATCTGATATCCTTATCAATGCTCAACCACCACTTCCAAGATTCACCAAAAAAAAATCTTCATTCCTTTGAGGTATTCTTAGCATATTCCTTTACCAACCTCAACCATTCCATCTGATTCATTTCATCTTTATCTTCATCTCCAATAAAGTTAGGTATTTTCATGGATGCTTAATTATGGTCTAACCCAAACCTCAACTTACAATATTAATATATTATGAATAATGATCTCAAATAGTTATAATCCATGTTCCAATATAACCTTCTATGTTTTCTCTTTCCAATGGATTTTGAATTAGTTCAATCAAACATCCCAATCAAAAGTTATGATAGTTTTAAGTAAACATACCTTTGAAACCCTAATTTGGAGTCTGGCCTCTTGGATGACCTTCCTTCTAATGTATTTATGAAATTTTAGCCCTTCTGAGTCTGAAATTTTGTTCTTTAGTAATATGAAATGTTGTCTCTACAATGCCAGAGGTCTGACCAAAATTTGATGTGCCAAGTGAAATTTAGGGTAACTTTCCCAAACCTTGTTGATTTTTGTCCTTTCCAGGAGAGTGAACTCGTACAGAATGCCACGTGTCCAATATTTAATACTAGACTCTAAAATTTGTACCAAAAATACTATAGACTCTCCTATTTAAAATGCAATATTTCTCACTAAATTTAGATCCTCGATGAAGAAGATATGACATTTTTACCAGGAACACATGTTGGAGACTAGTTATAGGACTAGTCAAAAACCCTATTTTCCACATAATATATCTATGAAATTATAACTTAACAGAACCTTAAATTTTTACCACAATTACCTCTCTATGTCTTCTAAATAACCTCCAACATTTTATTTCTAAAGGGGTCTCGAAATAAAATTATAGATAAAATTCTACGATGACTTGTTTGGAGAAGAAAAACTCTATGATAGATGCGCTGATACCAAATGTTATGTACAAAATGCTTAAAATATCATAAGAGAAAAAAATAACACACCATCTACAGAATGTGAGTGTGGAGTAAAACTCCAAGATAGATAAGTTATACAATAACTCCTTAAATAATAGGAGAAAATCCTCCACATAACCAATTACATTCATACATCACAATTCACATGTATACAATAATGAATACATGATCTCTATATATACCTATTCACACCTACACAGGAGGCCCCTTTATTATTAGGTCGACCCTTTTACATATATATTTACACATTACATGTACACTTAACCCCATATATTCCCTCCTCTCGGGGTCATATCATATACATTTAACCCTATATATTATGCCTTTGGGTCATAACATATAATGGTGCATACAATTTTTTTCCAAGCCAATGTCATGATGAAATAGTAATTGAAAAAACATCAAGAATGTATTTGCCAAAGATGCAAAGTTTCCATGTGATCCTACTAATTCATTAATATACCATTTGATCGATGGTTTGATTAACGTTTTCTAGAATAGTCTAAGCCAAAAAAAATCATTTATGATGTTATTAGATGAGCACCATTGATCCAGGTGGATATTGGTGGCCACCCACCTTTTCCAACTGGCTCAAAAAAAATTTCTGGCAATTTTGGTAATTTACTATTTTTAGCAGTTTTAAACTTCTGGGGCCATTTAAAGGGCCTAAATGAAGGTTTTTTGGGATATATCTTGTTAATTATAGTCAAAGGCTCTAATTGAGGCCCCAAAATGAATCTCCTCGACGATACCTTTCTAATGAGCTATCGTGCGCCCCAAACAAATATCGTATGCAAAAGTTACGACCCCAGGAAGTTGATGTACTAACTTACCCAAACAGGGCCCACATGACTTTTGGCACTTCATCTCCTAGGGTTAGGTTTTTGGATGTCTAGGGTTTTTGACATTCCTGTTTATTGTAAAAATGTCTTCAGAGCCTCATTGTAACCATATTCTTGTGAATGAGTGCAACCATCACATCTCTTCTCAGAGATAAGCCGCCACCATTCCAGCAAGCTTGTTTTCCGCTGCATTTTACAGTTTCAACTTATTTCCTTATTGAATAGAAAACCAATTTTACTATATCTATGTTATTTTTTGTTAGGCACCTGTTAATAATCTGTAGTCATTTTGTTCTGCTCATAAAATCTAGATCAGTAGTATCATAGCGGTCTGCTCCTTATCATCTTAATGCATGTCCCCAACGAGGTCGAAGTACAAAGAGTTGGGTCTCGAGCTTGTTTCTTTTGAGGACAAAATCTCTTGTACGCCCAAGATACCTCTCATGTCAGGAGAAAATAAATATGACAGGACATGAGATCCTTTTAAAAAAATTCTTGAGGAAGCCCTCATGCAACAGAGGAGTGAGATGATGGATAGTTTCGCGCAAATCCTTTGGCGACTACCAACATACGACGCATCTTCTTCGAGCGGAGGTGCCACCCCCTTCAAGGTACAAATAAACTTCAATATTCCTATATTTGAAGGTCAGATAGATGTAGATGATGTATACAAGTGGTTGAATCTACTAGAAGAGTATTTTTCTATCCATAACTTTTCAAATAGACAAAATATTACTTTTGCACTACTCAAAGTCATTCCCCATGTCAGAGATTGGTGGAAAATTTCTGTGAGCAAAAGGAAATGGAGGAAACCTCATTATTTACATTCACGACCACCTAGGAATCCTTCAAGGATTATATTAAGGAACAATACTACCCTGTCGAAAGTTATGACGACTTGTATACCAAATGGACCACACTACGACAAGATAGAGACCAAGCAGTGCCAGATTTCACAATTATCTTCCATACCTTGCGCACCAAGTTGGGTATCAAAGATTCAGAGAGACATCTGGTGCTCAAGTATCGTGGTGCCCTTCATAGATACATCCATAACGAAATGGAATTTTTTGACATCTCATTCTTGGGTGCAACCTACCGATATGGCATCAAAATAGAGCAGAAGCTCAAACAAAAGACTTGGCAATTTGGGCCTGGGAACCCCTCACAGTAAAATCTAGGAAAGGGCAACCCCAAACCATAGAATAAAGGACAGAGCAAAGATGGACAGTATCAGGATAACCAGTCCAAGACGTAAGCAAAGAAGGACACTAGAATGACAAAGAAAGATACAGGGAAGTGGTGTGACTTCCATAAGAGCCCTTGGCATAACACTGTTGATTGCCACTCAAAGAAGTCATTGGTGGCCAAAGTGAAATCCTATGAATCAGTTGTGGGTTTTGAATCTGAGTCAGAACCAAAAAGGGGAAGACAGATCATTGACGCAGAACCCAGTTCCATCGTTGCTACCACCAAGATCTAGCCTGGTGAACTAGACGAGCCAAAAGAAGGAGAGCACCTCTTCCATCCACATATGTGGGTAAAAGGCACCCCACTGCACTTCATCGTTGATAGTTGATGGCCCTTGACCAAGTTTTGAGGAACACTTGGTCATATTTGACCATTTTGGACTTCGACACCTTGTCAAAGATGGAGCGCAATGTGAAGCGGAGATCGTGGAAGCTAGACCCCTTTCTTGGGTCCTTTTTGGGTTTTTGGGGATAATGTAATGGATATGGGATGTCAACCCATGGATTTACCCATGTTTAGGACTATTTTTTAAAGTATAAATAAGTAGCTAGAGAATGTAAGAAGAGAGGAGAAGATAAACTAAGTGCTAGTAAAGGCTTTGTGTACAATGTGTGACCGACTTGCAGAGCTGAGTGCATGGATTGTAAGAAGGCTCTATGCTAGATCTACTCAAGGAAGGAGGATCTGGCAAGGTGCACGCAGATCTCCTATCCTATGCGGAGTACAAGTTTGAGCTTTGTGTTGTAACTTGATTAACCAAAGCTAATAAAGAAGAAGACGACTTTGTGGATGTAGCCCCAGGGTGCGGGTGAACCATGGTAACTCTGTGTGTTGTTCTCGGTGCTTCGACCTAATGTGTTGGTCTCTTTCCATGTGTTGTGCTTTGATATGACTATGCTATATGCTTTGCTATGATATACTTAGATAGATCCACTTTTCTTTGTGCTTCTTAGATGTATGGGTGTAGATCTGACATATATGAAAGTGTGGAGTGCTAAACCTATTTTGTTGTTGCTAAGTGCTAACTTAACCTAGATCTAAGTGAATGTTGCAGTGCTCTGTGCCATCTGCGGAGTGCCATGAGGGTTAAATATTGATGAATGATCTATGCTAAAGTGCTTGCTAATAGTAGGAATCACAGATCTGTTTCCCAGCTAAGGTTGCAAAACCTAAGTCTTGCAACCACCCCTGCCTCTACCTCGGGTGAGACTTCATCTGCTTCGTAGGTGTTGCCGAAAGGGCCAGTAGTTAGGGTTTTGTTGGTGTGTTGTTGAAGCGTTGAACCCTGGGTCTGCCCCTACGCCAACAAATGGTTCCATTGTTGGGACCTGAAACTGTGATTTCTGGGAACTGATGAAGAAGAAACTTTGTGCAAAAGAAAGTTATGTGTGTAGATCTGTTTCCCTAGTGCACAACTTTTTACTCGACCTATGAAGCTTGGTGCCAGGAATAAGGTCAGATCTAAAGAAAGGAAGATCAGATCCAAAGAAAAGAAGTGATATCTGAATGCTTTGTGCTCTAAGAAAAGTAAAAGTGGAACTTTCTGAAAGAAAGAGGTCAGATCTGCAAAAAAGAGGTAAGATATGTAAGCTCTTTGCTCTAATAAAGGTAAGAATAGTCAAAAGTTGTTAGATCTAGAAACTTTGTGCTCTGTATAAGTAAGATAAGTGAAATTTTTTGTTTATAGAGCATGGATCTAGGTATGTTTGATAGATTTTGTCCTAGCTTAAAAACTAAGGCAGTAATAGATGAAAGAAAGTTTGATATGAATAGATCTTATAAGTATAATGATAGATATGTTATACCTATGCATAGAAAGAATGTATGGACTAACAAATGGATGCAGGATCCTAGAAAGAAATTTTTGCAGTCTATCCATTATGATCCTAGCGCATAGTACAAGAAGAGTTGGGGATCATTGAAGAGAAAGAGAGGATTAACTCTTTGTTACAGTTGCAGAAGACCAGGACATCTTGCTAAGGAATGCCCTGGGAGAAAACCTAATTGCCTCTGTTGTAAGGCTATGAACCATGAAGTATTGGATTTCCCTAGAATGATTGCTAGACTTGAAAAGCTGAATATGGAGCAAGCAAACCCTGAAGGAGACCAAGAAACTAAGATTATAGAAGAACCCCTGCAAGAATCAGAGCTTATGTTACTAAAAATGAAAGAAACCCTGGATGAACATAAAGATGCCAGTTTGTCAGAGATCTTCAAAGAAAAGGAGAAAATCGAAGTAAGAATAGGAGACTTCGACATCGACTGTGCTCTAGATGAGGGAACACAGATGAAAATTATGACAGAAAGTACTTGGGAAACCCTGGGAAGGCCTGTTATGGTTCCTTCACTAGGAAGAACAGGGTTGTTTAAAGGAAAAATGGTAACCCTATGTGGCAGAATTACCTAGATAACTATGAGTACTCATGGAGCTTCGACAGAGGAAGAGTTCGAAGTCATTAGATTTATTGAGGACTGTGCCCCATTTCCATCTTTTTTAGGCAAGATCTGGATTGGAAAAGACCAAATCCGAAGAAAAGAAGAAAAGGAAGCCCTAGAACAGAAGAAGCAAGAACTCATGGAATCTATGACTAGAAGGATCACCTACTTGATGGAGGAACAAGAGGAAAGATCTCAGTTGTTGAACACTAGGGACCTATATGTCGAAGCTATAAGAGCGTTAGAGGAACCACCGAAGACCGAAATACCTAATCCATATGAGGAAGGAGTATTACCCTTGAATCTGAAGAAATAACCTCAGCAGCACGAAGTGACTATGTCAAGAGAAGATAAGACTTAGAATGGAAAAAGGATGACCGAGACAAAGCTCACTAGGAAGAAGGATAGGAAGATAAGTAAGAAGAGAGCCATGATCGAAAATTTACAGAATATCCCAGAGGGTACCTCGCAGCAAGACACTTTTCAGAATTAGAGCTTTACCGAGATATCAGAACAACGACATATGCCACTTCACCGAGGTGAAGTAATATAGCCATTGGAAGCCAATATAACCATTTGAATGCCACTCCAAATGGGTCGGAAAGCATTTATGGCTCGCCACTAGACCATTCGACTGCACCATAATGGAAAAAACATAAGTTCATGCAGCCTCATACCCATTGCAAGCAGACCATTGCTAAGTTTCCCTACTTAGTCCGTCGCACCACGCACCGAGAGTAATTTTTTCTAGGTGAGAATTTGAGCCTAAAACCTGAGATTACTTCACCCTGTGATCATTTCCTTGTTTCCATACCATTCACTGTAGTCTCTGAATTCATTTTACACTCGATCTAGTTGACCCAAGCTTGTATGTCAGACGAGCTCAGTGCTGCTGAGAAAGTAGTTGAAGAAGTTCTGATTGACATAATGACTGAGAGAGTCATGTCGGAGAGAGGATTATCTGCAAGAGTCCAAGCATCGTCAATGAGAGGACCCCAGGCCTCCCCTTCCACTGCTCACGTGGGTCCATCCTGGTCGACTGATGAGAAATAGACCAAGCACATGGATGACATCGCAAATGCCAAGCTTATCCCACACATTCTACCTACTTACTTACCACCTCTAAGCGGTGCCATCAACCATGATAGTGTAGCTTGCGACTTTGAGTACACTTTGATCACTGTGTACCTTTCGAAATGGGTGCACACAGTTCGTTCTGACCAGGATAAGCTCGCAGTACTAAAATTTAGTGATTTTAACCTTGGATATCGTAAGGTTTACAGCATGTTATCCCCACATAAGTACTTAACCAGGACCAAAGGAAAGAATTCTAATATTTTACCGTAGTCATGGACCTAGAACCTCACACATTCTACACTGCTTAATGTAATGAAGATACCACACATGCATGCATCAAGTTGTTTTTGTCCTACTACCATGGAGGATACTTATGGTTGGACCACCACATCACTGTGGATATGACCTTGATCAATCGGATCACAGGCCTTAGTTTGCAAGGCCCTGACCCACAGGATTTTTACCATGGAAATACCTCAGACCAAGCACTAGCGCAGAGGATAAAAGAAACTTATGGCTATGTTGAGAAAGGCATGCAAGGATACAAGGTAGCCTCTATCCAGAGTGGCACAGTGCACCTTTCCTGTCAGCTGATCGCGGGCAAGCTAGTTCGCAAGAATAGACCAACAAAAGTGACTGGATTCGTAGTCGACCTCATAGAGAAGTGCACCGAGGGACTACAGATGAAATAGGCGTAGTACCTTGTAAACCAGCTAGAGCTTGATTGTAGAGAAGCTCAAGACCAAGGGTATGAGTTCCACTTTAGTTGGTTGCTCATACTAATCGCTTTCATCACTTGGGAGCTACCAGAAGATGCTACTTTTTTGAAGATCGAACCCTTTGAATCACTGGCTGCAAAGTTCTGTACGTTGTGGTACTCCAACGACATGAACAAGCAGTGGCAGTCCAATGTTGTCTTCCATGCTTATTACAACCGACTGAAAAATGAAATCTAGTCTACACCGTGCCTCACCCCAAACACACTTCATAGGTTTATACCTTTGATAAAATTCAGTGCGGACCACCACTTCACCTATATCATAGTGCACGTTGATGAGCACAAACAACAGCTCTAGTCGTACTACAAGTTGACAAAAGAATACTTGGATCAAATTACCAAGGAATGGTCAGCGGATCTCCTTGTTGCAGCAGACCCCACAGAAATGTCTGACGTGGAAATCCCTGAAGCTATGCCGGATACACCTGGACCAAGCAAGACTAAGAAGGATGATGAAGTTCAAGATATCCATAGCACATCCACGAAGACTACTTCAATCTCACCTATGCAGGGAGGTGATGGTGAAGAACTAGGTGGCACAGAGGTTGAGAAAAACAAAGGCGAGGTTACTCTGCCTAGAGAGGAGGAGGATCCCACTAAGAAAAGGAAGATTACCCCACCAAAGCCCTCATCCTGAAAGAAAACTAAGGCCACCCAGACTATGTTTAATACTACCCTCACACCGGATGACTTCGACTTCTTAATCGCTACGTTGAATGATGCTTCACTAGAGATCACAGAAAAGCAAGAAGCAAAGTAGGAGGAGGTATTCAGTCGAGTCAAGGGTGAACTTCAAAAAGTGCAGCAGGCATTCCAGTCCAGTCGAGCAGTTTCTACTGTGTCCTTGACAATTGGAACAGCAGGAACAGGTGATGATCCCACCCAATTACACCAGCTACCCGAGAAAGTCGAATCTCGCCTTCGACGAGATCAAGAAGACATAGCACAAGCCACCCAGGCTTTGACACAAGTACATAGCGCACTTGTAGAACAACAGAGTAAGGAAAAATAGGAGAATCTTTCCCTGCAAACGAAGTGGGATGAGGAAAAAGCATAGTTACATTAGAGCAAGGACCATTTGTTGGCAGAGCAACTTGAAGTATAGGAAAGGGTTCACAAAGCACTTCGCTCTGTGATGGTCATAGAAGTAAAGATTGAAGAACGTGTCCCACAACAGGTGGCACAACTTGAAGAAGTAATCCAGCAACTTCAGTAGTGCATCGCAGATCTGGAACTTCGTACTATGCCTGAGACTCCTCAAGAAATAAGGGATCTAAGGGAAGCAAATTCCCGTAACGCAGTTGGTCGATTAAAAACCTTTTCCTTGGAATGAAAGCACCCGAGTGCTAGAAGAGCCCAGACTTATGAGAACCTCACAGAGAATCTAGAGTTGCAGGCATTGGAGGCACAACTCCAAGAAGCAAAGCAGCATGCAGATATGCTATAGGCGCAGCTGAAGGCCTTGACCCCAGTTGAAAGAATGAAGAGGTTTGTAGAACAACGCACTACCCAACAATAGGTACACACACTACAAAGTAAAGTGATGGAAGTCTCCCAACAACTTCAACCAATCCAAGAGAAGGCATGCCAACTATTCACTGAAGTTGAAAGCCAAGGAACTGAGCTTGAGTAGGTTTTCATCACTACAGAACAATGCCTGGAAGGGCCAATAAACGACGTAGTGATCTAGGAGTTCACTGAACAAGAGGCTTTTGCACTGCAGCAGGTCAAAGTAGTTCGAGCCAAGCTCGAGTCATTCGAGGTGAAATTGATCAAACCAGAGTGACTCGGGATGAGTCACAAGTGAGTGTTGGGATCATGTTGGCCCTTGACCAAGTTTTGAGGAACACTTGGTCATATTTGACCATTTTTGGACTTCGACAACTTGTCAAAGATGGAGCGCAACGTGAAGTGAAGATCATGGAAACTAGACCCCTTTCATGGGTCCTTTTTGGGTTTTGGAGGATAATGTAATGGGTATGGGATGTTGGCCCATGGGTTTACCCATGTTTAGGCCTATTTTGTAAAGTATAAATAAGTATCTAGACAATGTAAGAAGAGAGGAGAAGATAAGCTAAGTGTTAGTAAAGGCTTTGTGTACATTGTGTGACCGACTTGCAGAGCTGAGTGCAAGTGTTGTAAGTGTTGAGTGCATGGATTGTAAGAAGGCTCGGTGCTAGATCTACTCAGGGAAGGATGATCTGGCGAGGTGCGCGCATATTTCCTGTCCTATGCGGAGTACAAGTTTGAGCTCTGTGCTATAACCTGATTGACCAAAGCTAATAAAGAAGAATAATACTTTGTGGAAATAGCCCCAGGGCGGGGGTGAACCACGGGAACTTTGTGTGTTGTGCTCGGTCCTTTGACCTAATGTGTTGGTCTCTTTCCATGTGTTGTGCTTTGATATGATTATGTTATGTGCTTTGCTATTATATACTTAGATAGATCCACTTTTCTTTGTGCTTCTTAGATGTATGGGTGTAGATCTGACATATATGAAAGTGTTGAGTGCTAAACCTATTTTGTTGTTGCTAAGTGTTAACTTAACCTAGATCTAAGTGAATGTTGTGGTGCTCTGTGCCATCTGCGGAGTGCCATGAGGGTTAAATACTGATGAATGATCTATGCTAAAGTGATTTCTAAGAGTTAGAATCATAGATCTGTGTCCCAGCTAAGGTTGTAGACACCTGAGTCTTGCAACCACCCCTGCCTCTACCTCGGGTGAGACTTCATCTGCTTCGCAGGTGTTACTGAAAGGGCCAGTAGTTAGGGTTTTGTTGGTGCATTGTTGAAGTGTTGAACCCTGGGTCTACCCCTGTGCCAATAATAGTGGATCCAGAAGAACCTCATATCAGCAGAATTCATCAAACAGCTAGCCCTGCTGACAATGCCGCACCCACAACCCTACACCATTGGATGGCTCTACCAAGGAAGCAATCTTTTCTTTAGCCAATAGTGTCGATTGTTGTATGACATCAAGCCCTTCAAAGACGAGGTATTGTGTGATGTCGCTCCTCTCGAATTTTGTGATGTTCTTTTGGGAAAACCTTATTTATGTAAACGTCATGTTGTATATGAGTCTAGGCCTCGTAGTGTTATTATTACTGGGAACAAGAAATTGTACAAGATACCTGAGGCAGTCCCACCTAGTGCTATTTCCTTGATCTCTACTAATCAATGCAGGAAGGTCATCTCTCATATGGGGAAGTTTGTCTTCTTCATGATTTTCTCTCAGTATGAGCGAAATATCACAGCCACATCTAGAGTCTCTGTGGCCGACCTCTCCACAGAGCAGAAGCAAGTAGATAAGGTCATGGAAGAATACTCAGATATCTTCTCCTCACCTACCAGGGTACCTCTGCACTGCTAGGTCAAGCACCCCATCTATATGACCCCCAACGCACCACTTCCTAATGGGCTAGTCTATCGTCGCTCTCTGTTAGAGAATGAGGAGATCAAGTAACAGATCCAATAATTTCTCCACAAGGGGCACATCCATCCTAGATCATCACCTTGCAGGAGCCCAATCATGCTGGTACAGAAGAAAGATGGAACCTGGCAACTCTGCATTGATTACCGGGCCCTAAATAAAATCACAGTCAGAAATCGGTACCCGATTCCTCGAATCGACGACCTCCTTGATCAACTCACGGGGGCCAAATACTTCATTAATATTGATTTGAAGTCTGGCGACCACCAGGTCCTAATAGAATAGACAGATGTATGGAAGATCACCTTCAAGTCAAAGGAGGGCCTTTTTGAGTGGTTGGTCATGCCCTTTGGTTTGACAAATGCTCCAACCACTTTCATGAGGATGATGGGTGATATCCTATGACCATTCATCAATACTTTTGTAGTGGTGTATCTGGATGACATTCTCATTTAAAACAAGACTTGAGTCGAACACTTGCAACATATTCCATAGGTTCTGCATACCCTGCAACAGTACAAGCTATATGCCAACTTGGAAAAATTTTCATTCAACATGGACAGGGTCCATTACCTAGGCTACATCATTGATATACATGGTGTACATGTGGATCCAGCCAAGATCCAAGTCATCTGTGATTGTCCAGCCCCAACCACACTCGCTGAGATTCGGAGCTTCTTGGGCCTTGCCAATTTCTACTGCACGTTCGTGTTAGGATTCTCCCATACCGCATGGACCCTCAACCATATAACTAGGGGTGGTGGTAAGGAGAAATTTGCATGGGGTCGGTCCCAACAACAAGTGTTCTATGATTTGAAGCAGCACTTGTGCTCATCCCTAGTACTTTCACTACCAGACCTGCAGCAGCCCTTAGAGATCGAGACAAATTCAGACTATGCTGTAGGCACCGTTCTCACTCAGCACAACCACCCCGTGGCCTATCATAGTGATACACTATCAGATGTTGTCCGTAAGTACCCTACTTACAAAAAATAATTGTACTTCATTGTGTAAGCATGTCGCCAATGGAGACATTACATTCTTGGGAAGGAGACAGTCATCCACAGTGATCATAAGCCACTACATTTCATGCAGACACAAGGAAAATTGCAGAATGACCACCATCAAAAGTGGTCCACATACTTGCAACAATTCCACCTCAACATCAAGTATAAAATAGGAAGCACCAACCACGTTGTTGATTGCCTGAGCAGACCACCAGTTGCGGCACTCACCACGGTACTAGACTCTTGCAGCCATGAGACCTATTGATGGCCCCAACTCTATGAGACAGACCCAAACTTCTCCAACACCTACCAAATGTTGGGCGAAAATGAAGTTGTCGATAATTTCCATCTTCAGGATGGGTTTTTGTGTCATCTGGGCCATATTTGTGTTCCATCAACCGAGTGAGTGAAGTTGATCTAGGAAGCCCACTACATTCGAGTGGAAGGACACTTCAGCGTCAAAAAGACAGTGGTGATGCTACAAAATAATTTCTATTGGCTGAAACTTTGACATGAGGTCAACAAGTATATCAGGTCCTACACTGTTTGCGCTATTTCCAAACCGAACACTAAGAAATAGGGCCTGTACACCCCTCTTCCTACTCCTGACAGGTCATGGGAATCCATCTCAATGGACTACATGTTGGGCCTCCCATCCACCAAGCAGGGAAATGACTATGTTTTGTGGTTGTTGATCACTTTTCTAA
This sequence comes from Picea engelmannii, assembly GCA_009831015.1. Lineage (NCBI taxonomy): Eukaryota > Viridiplantae > Streptophyta > Pinopsida > Pinales > Pinaceae > Picea > Picea engelmannii. The sequence goes on along the minus strand of ML789153.1, from coordinate 9,278 downwards.
GATGGAAATTCTGGTTGCTTGCAAGAAGAGCATCACAGTAGAGGCCACTGCCAAGTTCTTCTTTGAATGAGTCTGGGTACATTTTGGAATCCCACAGAACATTGTCTTAGATCGGGAAAGTCTATTTCTCAGCACATTCTGGTTGATCCTTTGGTCATTGTTGGACACCAAGCTCACCAAATCCATGACCTTCCACTCCCAGACAGATGGCCAAACCGAGATCATAAATCGAATGATTGTGCATATCCTTCGCATGTATAATTCCAAGCACCCTCGCACATGGGATGAGAGCCTTCCCTATGTCCAACATAGATACAACCGAGCCCTTCATAGCTCAACCAGACACAACTTGTTTTAGGTGGGATTGGGATTCCAACCATTAGGTCCCATAGATGTAGCACTCCCCCTTGCGGTCACCTCGACCGACTCATATCCTACTCCAACCGAAGCTAACAAATCCACCCGTTTCATTGAGCATATCCAACACATCTGCCAACAGGTTTAGGATATCCTACAAAATTCTAATGACAAGTACAAGGAACACCATTATCAACATTAGGTGCCACATAAGTTTCAGGTGGGCGACAAAGTTTGGTTTCACTTGTAGAAAGAACGCCTTATAGGACCCCATCGGAAGCTTATCCCACTCCATTATGGGTCATACACCATAACCAAGGTTGTGGGGGATAATTCTCTTGAGCTCAACATTCCTCCTTTCCTTGGCCTACACCTAGTGTTCAACGTGGATCTCCTTCGCCCTTATTTCCCACCATTATTGGACACCTCATAAGTAGTAGAGAAACTAACACCAACTACATACAATAGGTGTCGAGTGTTCATATTGTGGACACACATATCAAGGGCACTCAACAAAAAAGGATCCATCTTTATCGAGTCATCAAAGCAGGGCAGCTCCTGAACCAAGGCAAGTGGCTCACCCGGGGCCAAATTCAGTAGAAATTTCCTCATCTGATGGGGGAATTCAATGCAATGGAGACTATTGCTTCCTAAGGAGGGAGGATTTATCCAGGTGAATATCAGTGGCCCCCCACCTTTTCCAACTGGCTCAAAATAGTTTTCTGACAATTTTGGTAATTTACTATTTTTAGCAGTTTTTAACTTTCGGGGCCATTTTGAGGGCCTAAATGAAGGTTTTTGGGGATATATATTTTCAATGATAGTCAAAGGCTCTAATTGAGCCCCCAAAATGAATCTTCTCGACGATACTTTTCCAACGAGCTATCGTGCGCCCCAACAAAGATTGTATGCAAAAGTTACGACCCCAGGAAGTTGATGTACTAACTTACCCAAACGGGGCCCACATTAATTTTGGCACTTCATATCCTAGGGTTATGTTTTTGGATGTCTAGGGTTTTTTACATTCTTGTTTATTGTAAAAAGGCCTTCAGAGCCTCATTGTAACCATATTCTTGTGAATGAGCATATATGTCACATCTCTTATCAGAGATAAGCCGGCACCATTCCAGCAAGCTTGTTTTCCACTGCATTTTACAGTTTCGGCTTATTTCCTTATTGAATAGAAAACCAGTTTTACTGTATCTCTATTATTTTTTGTTAAACACCTGTTAATAATCTATAGTCATTTCGTTCTACTCATAAAATCTGGATCAACCATAAATGAAAGGTCATGATATGGTTGGCGGGTTCTTAAGCTTTTTTTCCCTCAAAATTTGTAATATTTGAAGGGATCTTGGTTGGAATGGGTACCTACATCGGTTCATGTGAAATGGGATGTTTGGTGAACTTTTTCAAATAGGATATATTGAGACTAGCCATATATGGGAGGTTAGTGGGCATATGTGGGGGTGGTGGCAGTTAAGAATGTGATGAAAACCCTTCCATTGATCCAATATTATGGGATCCTACTCCTAATGGATATGATATTCCAAGACAAGACCTAGGGGGATATAAGCTCGGCAAGGATGATCTGAGAATATTTGAACCTAGTAATGTTTCACCAAGGGTGAGTGAGGTTATGATGGTCTAGCTGATGAAATAAAAAGATCAGGAATTCCTCCCAACACTAGGGAAGGCCCTGCAAGCATTGAGAAAGCTAAGATGACTGGAGGTTCTCAATGGTTCCTATTTTTGTAGGTGATTTGTGAATTTTAAATGGATGGTTTATAAACCATGATTAATGAAAATGGTGATATAGTCAAAGTAAACATATGATAAAATGAAATAGATGAGCTTATGGTGCAACAAATTTAATGTATTTTACTTTAAATCGTAGTATATGTTTTGATGTGGGGAAAAATTTTCACATGATGGTTTTGAAAAAAAAATAAAAAAAATCACATATCCTATGACACCTCACATCCCTCCACTCAAATAAAACTAGGCGTTCTAAAACCTCTCAATGGATGGGGAATGAATACACTAAAGATAGCTAGTGAAGCCATGAACAACTTAGTGATAGTGATGGGAATTAGTGGAATGTCTTTATGGAATTAGTAACTTTTTCTAATGGCCAATGTTATCTGTCTCAGGTGCAAATTTATCCCACAAATTCCACCTGTGTAGAAATGTTAATTTTTGGCCATTAAACTACCTTTCTCAAGTGTGGATAAGGGACTCTTTTCTTCGAGTAGTCAAGGGTCATAGTCAAACAAGAGCTTGGTGGCTCAAGGATATTAGTAGAAACAACCTAACCTCAACATATAAGGGTGTTGGAAAACAAAATTGTAATTCTTAAAGAAATTTGATTAACAAAAAAAAACATATGAACTTGAGTGGTTTTTACTCTACCCTATTTAATTTCTAAATGATGTGAAGTGTTGCAAATATTACAATACTCTCAAGATGGTGATTTCAAAAAACTTGAATAAATTGACAAAGGTGTTACAAAAACAGGATCGTAGAGCAATAAAATAAGAAAAATGAAGAAATAAAAAATAAAAGATACACAATACAATAGAAACACATATATACGTGGTTCACCCAATGTGGGCTACGTCCACCAGAGAAATTTTTAGTTCCTTCCTTTTTATTATCCAGCAAAATGAAGGGATACAACCTACAACAGACCCATTGTAACTTCCTCTTCTTTCTCTCACGGTCTCTTCTCTCATAATATAATATCCACACACATAAACAGTCGTAATAAAATTCACTCATAACAGAGGGTTTCCTTCTAGGGAAAAAAACCCTAAAATAACCTCTATCGATAGATCTACAACCTTATAATGAAGGGTCCATATTGACTACGAAATTACAAGGCAAGTTTTCCTTCAAGGGCTTCGCTCCCGAACCCCCGCTGGCCCCCGGACCCCGCAAGGGGGGCAAGCCCCCCTGCAACCCCCTCACATGGAGGGGTGTACAATATTCATGGGGTATAAACACGGCTGAAAACAAAGACCTATGAATCAGGAAGATAATTAGGCTCCAAAACCAACAAAAGGTAAAATATGTGAACTTTTAGAGTCCTTAGTCCACCTAATTAACTTCTAAATGATGGTGAAATTTTCAAATAACCACACCACAAAATTGGAATTTTTGTAAAGGGAGGTATTTTGCCTACTTGAATTGTTTTGATTCGCCAAGATTGCTTCTAGGCACAAGGAAAAGAGCATACTAGAGGAAAAGAGGATTTTAGTTCCCTTTTGTGTGATTTTTGAAAGACAAGGCAACACAATAACTAAATTCTAATCTATGCATCCATGTGCTATGACAAGAAAAGAATCCATCCATGAGGCAAATGAAAAAAAATATTATTCCTCCTACAAACTAAGTTAGATAATTATCAATGCAAATAGAAATACATAATAGATATTTTAATCCTATAATTCCTAAAAAATTAATCCTTGCTACCTAAGCCTACTGATGAACCTAACTGTTTCCTAAAAACTAGATTTAAGCACAATTGGATGGGTCTCTTAAGATAAATCCATGCATGTTGCATAGGAATAAAGTGTTACATACCATACTACACTTATGGAAAATGATATCATGGCTATGAGACTTGTGTGAAACAAACTAAAATAGTCATGCAAATCATCATGCTCATGAGGAATGAAATTCCAAAACAAAAACAAAAAAACACTAGGGATGGATGTGTAGGCCAGTTATCTTTCCTACAAGTCACCAAAGGTTAGAAAATGACTGAAAACAACTGAATAAGTGATATGTAATAATCTAAACCCAAGTGGGAGTCACCAATCCATGTTGGGGATTTTGTTTCATGGGTGAGCAACATCTTCTTTCTCAAGCTAGGTTGTAAGCTAAACAATAGAAAATGGTTAGTTGTGGGATGGGCACAAGAGTATTATTGTTGCAAAATAAAGTAAAGAAGCATGCATAAAACCAAACTACAAATTAAATTACAAGTATACCATTTGAACATAAAAACTTGGACAGAAACAATAATACTCATATATTATTTCAATGGAAAGGAATGAACATGAGTAACAATGTTGGGTTGTTATATTATTTGCAGCAAAAGTCTAGTCGAGGTGGATCGACTAACGGTCGAATTCGAGGTGGATTGATAACAAGTCGAAGGTCGAGGTGGTCGATTGGGTAAAGTCGAAGTCGAAGATATCGACATTAAGTCAACCGAAAAAGAGGTCAAAGTGTAGGCACAAGACGACCGATTGAAGACTGAGTGAAGGTCGACTGGTAATCCGACTTGAAGTCGACTGTAATAGAATCCCAAGATTCACAGGATTTGTAGCCAATGATCTACATGGATCCGTAACCTCTTTTGGGAGCCATTTATTTAGGATTTTTCCTACTATAAATCCTTTAAATAGGCATGTTGTAATGTTGTAAAAGCTAATCGTAAGATAGAAAGTCTTTAGATAAATATTTAGATTTAGGTTGTTGGTCGTGAAGATGTAAGTCGGATTGGCTATAGGGTTGTTCATGTGTAAGCAAGAGGGTATGATTTTAATTGTGTCTTAGGTGTGGACCAAAGTTAGACTTGTAACCTTTTATTCAAATTGAATAAGACAACAAGAGAGAAGAACGCTCAAGGAATGTTAGTTTTCCCAATTTAGGTTTCCAAGGTAAAATATTTGTGTATTATGTATTTACTTTGTCATTTACATTCTTGATTAAATTATTCTTCTCTTCTGCTAGGTTTAGTGTGAAAGTGTATTTCATTTCTAGACATTTGGTATCAGAGCTAAGGTAAGCTCTGACATATGGTATCAGATATTAGGCTACACAGTCACATGTGGTAGCAGAGATAAGTTAATCTTTGACATATGGTATCAGATCTTGATTTACCAATCTTGAATCTGAGAGCCAAACCCTAGGTACAGTAAGAGTTTTAAGTCATAATTTTTTTAAAGATCATGGTAAAGAACGGAGAGCAACTCAAGAATATAGATAGAAAAATCCAATGGCCAGAATTTTTAGCTTTGGAAGCTTAAAATGGAGGATATTCTTGTATAGTGAGAACAATGGATAGTGGTTTGTCCAGGTACCCAGCTGACAGGCATGTCAACGGAAGAATGGGAGAAACTAGAAAGAATAAAAAGAAGTATGATTCGACTTTGTCTTGTAGATTCAGTACTGTTGAATGTCTCAGGTGAATATTTGGGCAAGAAATTGTGGGACACGTTGGGAAGCTTATACCAGTTGAAATATCTAGCAAATAAGTTGTTTCTCAGAAAAAAACTGTATCTTCTGAGGATGAGTGATAGTAGTTATGTGACTGAGCATTTAAATGTGTTTAATACCATTTTAAGTCAGTTATTGTCTGTGGATATTAAAATCATTAAGGAGGAGAAGTATATTATCCTATTATGTTCTTTGTCGTATTCCTGGGATAGCTTAGTCATGGCTATAGGGAGTAATACAACCACAATAGTGCTAGAATACATGGTTGTTTCTCTATTGTCAGAAGAAATGAGAAGAAATGACATGGAAGGATCGACCAAAGATGTTTTAGTGGTGAGAGGTCAATCGATAGACAAAGATAAAGGAAAATTCTCCAGTAGAAAGTCTAAGTAAAAGGGTAGATCTAAATCCTCGGTTTAGTCGACATGAAGATGTTGGAAATGTGATAAAAGTTTGGCATTGCAAAAAATACTACAATTCGAAGGCAACAGAAGTCAGTACCAGATCCAACAAGAAGAAATCAACTGAGAGAAATATGACCCTACATAAGGGAGGTGATGTGTATCTGGCATCGACCAGTACACAGTCAGATCAAGATGTTTGGTTGATCAAACCAAGAGCATCCTATCATATGACACCACATAGAGAATGGTTCTGCAAGTATGAACGATATGATGGAGGTGATGTGTTCTTGGGGGATGATTTGACAACCAAAATTTTCAGACGAGGAAGAGTTTTATTAATACTGCAGGATGGGAGGAAAAGAACCCTTTCAGGTGTTCTACATATTATGGGTTTGGAAAGAAACCTGATATATGTCAACAAGATGAGTGATGCAGTCATGCATACTCTATTTCAGAAGGATACATGCAAGATGGTTAGAGGTGGGATGGTCTTAATGAAAGAAATTCGGATTGGAACCCTATACAGGTTGTTAGGGAATGTCAACTCGAATAGATGCAAAAACATTGTTTCTCCAAAAGTCGACTTGACATCGACTTCGAATTAACTCGAGTCGACATCGACTCAACTTGACTCGAATCGAGATGAGTTAGTTCAAACCGACTCGACAAGATATCATAAAGTTGACCCGACCATGCTATGGCACAAGAGGATGGGACACATTGGAGAAAAAGGACTTCAAGCTATGCATAACAAAGGTATGGTCGAAGGTTTTCCTGAATGTGGTTTAGAAGTCGAATTTTGTGAACATTGCATATATGGAAAACAAAGTTGGGTGAGGTTCCCATCTAGAGCGACAAGGGAAAATGGGATTCTAGAATCGGTGCATAGTGATGTGTTTGGCCCAGTTTCAGTGCCTTCACTTGGTGGATCCCTGTATTATGTCTCCTTCATATATGATTTTTCCAGGAGACTTGAATATATTTCATGAGGAAGAAATCATAGTTTTTCGAGAGATTTAAAGAGTTTAAAGCTCTTGTGGAAAACCAGACAAATAAGAAAATTAAGGTGTTGAGGACTGAAAACGATGGTGAATTATGTGGAAAATAATTTGAACAGTTCTTCAAGAAGTGTGGCATAGCACGCCAAAATACCACACCATATACCCCACAACAAAATGGAGTTGTTGAGAGAATGAACATAACGTTGATGGACAAGGCAAGGAGCAAGTTGAGTGGTATTGGGCTCACACAAGAATTATGGGTGGAGGTAGTCGACACTGCAAGATATTTGGTGAATATGTCTCCTTCGTCGACGCTAGTCAACATGACTCCACATGAGGTATGGTCTGGTAAGAATCCTTTTGTTTCACATCTCAAAGTATTTGGTTGTGATGCATTTGTGCATGTTCCCAAGGAAAAGAGGAGCAAGATGGATAAGAAGGCAGTCAAGCGTATTTTCATTAGGTACAAATAAGGAATGAAAGGATATAAGCTATGGGATCTTCTATCAAGGAGAATAGTGTACAGTCGAGATGTGGTCTTTAGAGAAGTTGCAGGTAAGTCCGAGCCTAAGAAAATTGTTCAGATCGAGAATAATCCTGAGACGATGTGATTTGAACTGAGGAAGGAAGAAGCTGATTCAGATGAGTCAACTGAATCAGATGAACAGGTGGAACAACCGACCCCGTACATAAGGAGGCCAGAACGAGTAATAAAACCAGTCGAAAGTTATATTCCTCCTGACTTACGTTCTTCATTTGTGTTAACTGCCATCGACAATGAGCCCAAGTCTTTTGGTGAGGTAGTTGACTCAGGAGAGGGTAAACTTTGGAAGGATGCCATGGTTGAAGAGATGGAATCCTTACATAAGAATGAGACATGAGATCTAGTCAAGTTACCTAGTGGAAGAAATCCCATTGGTATAAAATTAGTATTCAAGAAGAAGATGAATGTCGCAGGACAAGTCGAGAAGTTCAAAGCTTGTCTGGTAGCAAAAGGATATTCCCAAGTCGAGGGAGTCGACTTCGGTGAGATTTTTTCCCCTATTGCAAAATTAACTTCCATTAGAGTATTAATGGCTTTGGCTGCAACATTTAATCTATAAACAGAACAGATGGATGTAAAGACAATGTTCCTACATGGGGACCTCGATGAAGAATCTACATGAAACATCCTAAAGGATTTGTAGTAAAGGGAAAGAAAGAGTTCGTGTGCAAACAAAAAAGATCCCTTTATGGTCTAAAGCAATCACCAAGGATGTGGTACCAGACATTCAACGCATACATCCTTAGTTTGGGACTTATGCTAAAAAAAATTGATCACTGCATATATTCCAAGGAAGAAGGCAGGAGTTTCATATATGTAGCTTTGTATGTCAATGATATGTTGTTGATTGGAAACAACATGAATGCAATAAAGGAGGTGAAGAAGCAACTATCCTCCAAGTTCGACATGAAAGATCTCGGTGCAGAAAACTTCATTGTGGGAATGGAGATTAAGAGAGATCGAGAAACTAGGAAGCTCTGGTTGAACTAGACGAAGTATATTGAAACAATTTTGAAATGTTTCAACATGCAGGATTGTAATCCAATGAAGGTGCCAATTCTCGTGGGAGCAAGGCTAACTATTGAATAGTGTCTAAAGACATGGGAATAAATAGAGGACATGACATGTGTTCCCTATGCAAGTGTTGTTGATAGTCTAATGTATGCGATGGTCTGCACTTGACTAGACATTGCCCATGTAGTGGGAGTGTTGAGTAGGTACATGTCAACACATGGAAAGGAGCACTAGACAGTTGTCAAGAGAGTATTCAGGTATTTGTGTGGCATGAAGGCCTATATTATATGCTACCAATGAAAACCTGAAGGTGATAGCAGTAAATTAAATGTACATGGCTTTGTCGACGCCGATTGGGTTGAAGATCTGGATCGATGAAGGTCGACTAGAGGATATGTCTTCAAGATGTTCGATGGAGAAATAAGGTGGATGAGTAAGAGACATGCAGTTGTAGACTTGTCAACAACATAAGCTGAATGCATGTCAGCCACTAATGGAAGCAAAGAAGTGGTATGGCTGCAAAGGTTGTGTTCAGGAATCGGGTTTGAACAGAGAGCTATGAAGGTAAGTTGCGACAGTCAAAGCGCAATATTTCTGGCAAAGAACCCTGCTTATTATTCTAAGACTAAGCACATTGATATAAGCAGACTAAGCACATTGATGTAAGCATCGAAGAAGTTCGTTCACTAGTGTAAGCAGACTTGTGTGGATTTTGAAGAAAATGTTACA
>ML789152.1:283171-319925 GCA_009831015.1 Picea engelmannii | reverse complement strand
TTGATTCTTTAGTAGTTCCTCAACCCTTTTGGCTTCTTCAATTTGGGTCTTGAGATGGATATTAACTTCAAGACTTTTTCTAATCTCATTGTCTACCTTCTTATTTTCTTCTATTTCATTCTTTAGTATTTTGATCTCTTCTTCTTTTTCTTCTAATTGAGACCTTTTACTTTCTTTGTATTCCTTGAGCATTTTCTTTAGTTTCAAAATATGCTTTTGATTCTTTTCAAGAAACCTTTTAGTGTTCTCTAAAAGATAGCTATAGTATATATAACTATGGTCATAGTTCTATTCATATAGACCCCAATCAACTTTATTTTTAAGATTTGAAAGTTCTTCTTCTACTTCTTCCATGGGATAATTATCATTTGATTCTCCACAAACTATTTCTAGATCTTCTTCTTCACATGTAGAGAAACATTCAACATCATCACATTTAGAATTATTGTAATCAAAGGATTGTGGAGATTCTTTACCTTCATTATTCTTGATGGAATTGCCTTTAGTGTCTTCCTTTTTGCCTTGGTATGTCTTCTCTAGCTTTAGCCATAGATCCTTGGCAGAAGTGCATTTCCCCATGCTTTCTTTGATAGAACTTGAGATTCCATTGAAGATGGTTTTGAGAGCTAATGAATCATTCTTCTTTTTTTCCTTTTGAGCTGCAAACTTTGACTTATTCTTCAAGGGAACTGATCCACCAATAGCTTCTTTCCAAACACCTACTCCTTTTTCCTTCAAATGCACTTTCATTTATATTCTCCATGTTGAATAATTTTCCTCATCAAGGATTGGAACTTCATCATCCATTTGTGTGTCCATGGATCTCCTCCAAGCTTGTTAAGGCTTATAGTGAAGGCCTTCTCTGATACCAATTGTTGGACACATCGACCACACTGAGAGGGGGGGGTTGAATCAGTGTAGGGATATTTTTAAACTTCCCTTCACAAAAACTCCTTAGTTAGCAATCACCATTTACTTATCACTTATTACTATCATTTACAACCAGTTGTATGTGAACATATATCATCAATAGATAACAACAAAATATATCAGTATCTCAACCTTATCAACATCTCAATCCATCCATTCTAATTCGAAACTAGGATCAAAACAATTTCTTATTTCTTATAAATAATGGCACAAAACCTATAAAATCATGCATGGGAATGATATTATTTCATTATGGAATCACTCATGCATTTTATAATAGATGCAGGTGAATAATCCATCACCACAAAGAACACAAGATGTATGTACAATTTTCTTTTTATTATGGACTGCAATCCTTGGGTTTATAATCAACAACTAAATAGAGTATCAAATCCACAAGAGCACCAGCTCTGCAATGCAAGACTCAGCTTACACAACTCAGCACCAACTGAGAAGAGGATTCAATCCTCAACAAATACCAATATGTCAATAGGTACATGACATGTAAGTAGTGCATCACGCATATGTACACTCTCTACCAATAGTGTAGCCCATGTATGTATGTGGTCTGGCTCGCAGCAGCCTACATGTGTCTCCTTAAGAACTAGGGTTTCCTCTCTCCATGAAAACTCATATCTTCTGCATCCTCTGTCACATCCACTTCTTCCCTTCATTGTCCAATCTGTACCATAACCAATCACAACACATATATGCTCTCCAACAACTTACCCATGCTCCTAAACCATACAATATGAATGTTATTCAATCATGTATAAGTAAAAAGTATATTGTGGCAACCATATCAGTACTGAAACATAAGAGTGTTGCTCACTCAGTCAATGAACCAGTAAAACCATATCACAATAGCCATACCAAGAATTTCTTAAGCATTCACCATACCATAAGCAAGAGTATCCATCAAAAAAATCATGTAACCATACCATAACTTCTATGGTAGATATGAGCCCATAGAATGCAGATCTGGAACTTGCTTCAGCCTTCAGGAACCTGACATCAGCTCACACTCAATTCTCTGTGACTTCCTTCAACTGTACACGCTCTAATCTCCTTCAACTCGCGTGTGTGTGTGCCTTGCCTCACTGTAGCCTATGTATGTATGCGCTCTGGCTCACTGCAACCCGCGTGCTCCTTTAGAAACTAGGGTTTCTGAACTTCTGAAAATTTCGTCGGCAGTATCTCATACTTACGAAAACTTTGATGTGTCCTTGAGAACTTGCAATCACTCTCTTACTCATAATAGATCTTCAATATATGCTCATGAGAGATATTTTTACAGGAGACCCTTGCCTCTCATTTATACTCTCCAAGTAGCTTCCTTAGAAGTATCCACTAGGCCACTTTGTCCACATATCCACTTTATCCACATAACAATTTGTCCACATAGCCACCTTTATCCAACTTTTTCCACTTAGCCACTTTGTTCACACGGCCACTTGTCTAGTTAACCCACTTTCCTTATTTTAGGGTTAACCCACTTATAACCACTTTCCATAATTAGAAAGTTCTCCATTAACTTTATTATTTAAATAATCCTAGTATTTGACTTCATCACTTCACTTTATTATTTAAATAATTTCTTCTTTGTAAGAACTTTGACTTCTTTGATCTTTTGGGGCTTCTAGCCAACACATGAAGGTCCTCCAACTTCATAAGGCCATAAATCTCAAACTGTGAGGAGTTATGTGATGTTCCACATACCACCAAAAATGGCACGACAAGCACTATCCATCTAGGATAGTTTCACTGACAAATTCATTGATATTCATCTCATTATTCCACATATAAGCATGGGTTCTCTAACCATACTTATAGAATAACTCAACTGCAAAGCGTCTTCTCGTGAGGGCTTTCACCATAAGGAGGCCACTTTAGAGTCCATCCATTTGTACTTCTTTTCAACCATGACAAGACAATAATGAGTCATTTTTTCATCAATCCAATTGGAATAACCCATGACAATTCATCACTGTGTCATTGTCCATTTGTCATCGATTCTATGCATGACCACATGATCCAACGATCAATACATTAATGCATCAATCCATCTATCCATCATATATCAATGACAACACATCAATACATATTCATCTATGCATGACAACATCTATGCATCATATATCAATTACTTCACTTGACATCAATTCATTTACAACAATGCTACATCAATATACTATGACAAGACATTGTTCCTTTGACATCAATCCTTTGACATCAATGACAACATGATCCAACAAATGCAAGCATCTACTTTTAAATTTTGTGGAGGTTTTTCTTTGTAGATACAATAATGACTTAAATGCCCGCTCATTTTTTCGTTGCATAATTCGTCACGTTGATGATAGATGTGCACACTCTTTTGTGTAACTTACTTTTTTGTTGCACTATACAGTTTATATAGCACAGATGCAGTATTTATGTAAAAACGCATTGACAAACAATTTAATTCAAAAAATGCAAATGCAAACATCCACATTTAAATTGTGCAGATGTTTTTCTTTGCGAAGGCAATAACGGAGGTCACTCTTCGGTGCCACTCATAATTTACCGCATCAGTGAGTTTTGTCTATCCAGATGCACTAGGGCGTCATAATATAATTAGGCACCCCGTTAACTTTTAAAAGTTATTCAAAATTTTATTTGAAGTTAGATTGTTCTATGCTTCCCAAGATGATGATTTTGGTTCAAATGTAGGAAAAAATTATAATATCAAATGGTCAATTCTTCATATTCCAGCTCATTCCACATTGTTGCAAGTGCTTCAAGTTCTCCCCTGCCAAATGCAGTAAGTCTAGATTTTATTTATAATTCATTTATCTTATTGAATTTATGTTATGTATGCATGTGCACTTGAATAATTGTTCATTGAATTTTGCAAAATCATGATTCAGGATCGAGTTTGAATGCGTAAGATATTCCACCAATCCCAAAATGTCACAAGATCTTATTAGGAGAAAGATATCGTGGGAAAGTGTTTTATGAAAATGCAGATTTTCTTTACCCTACCAATTGTAACATGCCTTCTTCCAGCAATTGGCCTGGGTCAACAATATTACACTGTGAATTGGATCTCTTTTATGACACCCATTGGGGTGTAAGAAAAAGATGATTGAGTAATTTTAATTTTGGATTTTCAAAGAAACTAATGCAAATTATTTCCTAATTAGAATTTTGTTTTATAAAGTGGTTGGTTCCATGTTTATTATTGGGAAAAAAAATTCCATGCTTCTAATAAATATTTGGTATAATGTTTGAACATACTAAAAGCATTGTGTTACCAATATTATTGATGTAATGTCCAATATTTTTACAATCGGGTTTCTAATGATGAGAAACCTATCTACCATATACCATTGTACCCCACTATGATGCCAAGCCACGAGCTTGCTATTAAACTTGCACAGCTCAAAGAGGAAGCATACGGAGCGTGGTTGAACCAACCACCTATTCAATTCCCACTACCTCCTACAATAACACTAGTTATTCACATGTTGGGGATGAAGGAAATGATATAGAGGTTGGTATGGATGATTTGTTACAAGATAACCAAGCCACAGAGAGAATGGTGTTACATGAATTCTAACAAAATGAACTAGGGGATGGAATTGATGTCAATGATACCTTCTTCGAAAGCCTTAAATATGCTTCCACCACCCCTCTCTTTGGCCAACAAGGGTCAAGGTCTACACAAATAAGGACAATAATGTTACTTTACAACTTGAAAACAATGTATGGTATGTTAGACAAGTGTTTCTTGGCACTTTTGAGGTAACTTACCATTAAGTCCCTTAATTTTTAAGGAATCTTGTCACACAATTAAGGAATAGAGTGGTTGATTTTATGCATGCTTAATGATAGTGTACACTTCTATTTTCCACTAATTGTAGGTTACTCAAAGATAAGGTACTTCCAATTGATAATGTCTTTCTTGATAGTTGCACAGAGGCAAAGAAAATGTTAAAAATGTTAGGTATTGAGTACATATCATACCACACATGTCCAAATGATTGTATTATATAAAGAGATGAATATGTGGACAAAGAGGTAAGTCCATAATGTGGGCATGACTGGTACTAGAAATAAAAAAACAAGGGTAAGGCACATGGTCCTCCTCATAAGATATTGAGACACACGCCTATAATTCCATTAAGGATTTAAAGGCTCTTTCATTGCAAACAATTAGCCTTGTTGTAGGGGTGGCATGACTCACATAGAAGAGATCCAAGAGTTATGTGAATCCCAACATAGTCAATAGACATGAATCATATAGAGGATACATGGCTCGATAAATTCAAGGATGAATTACGAATCCTAAAATATAGCATAGCCATGGATGAATTTAACATGTATTCCCTTCAAAACACCAACTATTATGTTTGACCAGTGATATTGATCAATAAAAATATCCCCCATGGTTGTGCATGAAGAATGAACATCTTATAAAGGTTCTTATAGTCTCGTATAGAATACAAGTGAAGAGAATGGATGTCTACCTCCAACCACTAATCGATGAATTTAAGTAATTATGGGAATGGATACATGTATATGATGTATCAAGACTCTCCCAATGGAGAGGTATTTTACATAGTATTGTTAGAAATAATAGGTGTGCTCGTTTAACCATAGAAAATATAGCAATATCGTCACCCGACCTTCGGCTGAAGCCACCCCCGAGCACCTTAACCTTGACATAGAGAATAATTCTGGAAGCAAACCCTAGATCCAAAAGCCAATAAAGGTAGTGTACCACTCTCCAAAGCTAGCGTACCAACCAAAAATTCCAAACCACAACCAAGAGAAAGTCCAAGCCTAAAACTAAAAATACTAGTTGCAGTAGTTGCAGCTACAACTACTCTCCAAACTTGTGCACTTACTAAATTTCAGCAGTTGCGAGTTGTGTGAGTCCAAATGAGCTATGGCATCCTATATCTATACTTCTCTTCCTTAGTTACCTAGGTTGACTTCTCTTTTTGGAGGCTAAAAACTCAATATTAATTATTTTCTTTAGTCAACTTGTATTCTAGGGTTATGTTCAATTCTTTAGGGTTTCTTCTTGCTTCCTGGAATATTCTATTCTTGTCACGGTTACACGTGGAGGTTTAATACCTCCCACAGCTAGCATAATATCAATACTCCCTCCTAGCTAGGGAGGTATTAAAATAAATTTTCTTGATCACAAACATACCATTCAATTGGTAGCATCATCATAGCCACACAGGCTATCTCATGATTAAATCATGAGCACCATCATCACTATCAATATCATCTAATAGCATCAACTGCATCATATCTAGAAACCATACTCCATATGAGTAATTCATCATGATGTTGAATAAGTCACTCACTCCATAGAGTGATACAAGAACTATTCTTCTAATACGAACATATGTCCTAGAAGAAAAATTGTTCCAACAGATGTTGTTGGCACATGGGAAGACCCAGGGTTCAATGCTTCAATAGAACACCAACAAAACCCTAACTATTGGCCCTTTTGGCAACACCTGCGAAGCAGATGAAGTCTCACTCGAGGTAGAGACAGGGGGGGTTGTAGGACTCAAGTGTCTACAACCTAGCTGGGACACGGATCTGTGGTGACAATACTTAACATAGCACTTAGCAATTAACATTCATTAGTATTTGATCTGTATTCCCATTGCAGGAAAAACCCCTAATTATAGAACAGCACAGTATTCATCAAGATTTAAATATATCTAACCATTCATCACATAGTATCAAAGTAGATATAGTATTCATTCACATATAAGGCACTAAGCTACTACATCATATGCATCTAAATATTACAACACTAAGCATAGATCACATCAATAACATATCAACCAAATCGCACAAAGAAACCACAACACAAGATATACATGGTTCACCCGAGTGTGGGGCTACGTCCACCAACTCTTCTTCTTCTTCTTCTTCTTCTTTATTAGCTTCTTCCAATATTCTTACATGCACAGAGCCACAAAGCCAACTCTGCATAGGATAAGATATCCGCACGCACCTCGCCAGATCCTCCTTCCCTGAGTTAGGTCCAAGTACCAAGCCTCTACATAGTCTGTGCACAAAGTCTTTTACAATCAATTGCACTTAGCTCTGCAAGTCTTAACACACAGTATGCACAAATCCGATTACAAATACTTGCTCTAAGACACACACATCCACTACTACTACTTACATTTCTTAGCTCCCTATTTATATATTACAAAGGAGGCCTAAGCATGGGTAAACCCATGCGTCGATATCCCATACACATTACATAACGCCTAAAACCCAAAAATCCCACAAAAGGGGGCAAGATCCCATGATCTCTGCTTCGCCTGCGTGATCCGTATTTGACCAACGAGGGTCGTTGATCTCGAGAGGCAGTTTCGTCACTTCGGCATTAGTAACAGGAGCATCAATTGACTCGGAGTTGGGTGATGGGAACTCCTGAAATGTGAAAAGCCGAGAAGCCATTAGGACCATTAGATCACGTGCCTTGAGGACCGTTGATTTTTTTTGTCAGGCGGATTTCAGGTTTTATCCACCGAGAATTACGAGAGGAGACTTCCCCAAATTTCTGAAAGGTGAATCTCTGATTCATAGGGAGAGATCTGGACCATAGAATCTAGGTGCATTGTGGTCATCGATTCCATTTCATAAAATCGGGTTTCGGGAGTTGGAGTGTTGGGACGTTTTACACCAATATCCCTGAAATCGCGAAGCGTGAAGCACCATTGTTTTGGGTCGTGGTTACGCCCGTGATCATGCAGATGAGGAGTTAGTGCTCAGTGCTAATTTCATACAGGGCTAGTGTGAGTAAGGACTTGTGGTCGCATTTTAATAGAGGGTCCCGACAGTGGACCTGAAGAATCATTTCGGTTCAAGGAAGAGTGAGAGATCTGAAGACCGGGAGGTTAGTGGGCTCTGCAGAGGTGGGGTCTGCGTCAGAGTGACTACTTCTTTGACTCCAATATGCACCACGAGTAGCTTATCTTTCTCTCTCTGGATCTGCTCTCTGTCCTCTTCAAACTTCACTCGGAGGTCATCTTTCTCTTGCTTTGCAATCCGACTTTTCCCTAGGGCTTCCTCATTTGCTTACTTCAAGGCCTCTGTGGCCTTTTCTTTTTCCTCTTGTACTCAACGAAGGCAAGCCTTTGTCGCATCTGCTAATATGCGTATTTGGGTAGGCTCATATCCTACTTCTATACCCCCAGATGGAAACGACGTAGTAGACACGGCGTGGCTCAAATAGAGAGAATGTTGTACCCCTTTGAGCTCTGCCTCAATCATGTCATACATTCTCTCTTGTTTGGCTTCGTTTCACCGCAAAATTTCCTCCGAGGTATAAGTGTCCCCAGTGAGACATGCAACATTCTAAATAGACAACGTCGTAACGGATTCCTCCAACAGGCAGGAATGCCTTGATCAATGTGATTCCATTCGTTATGGTGCGGTCCCAATGGTCCAATGGAAATATTTTCGGTAATAACTGTGTTTCTAACCGTTCTAGAGCGTCGTTCTAACAGTCAGGACGCCTCCAATGGTGATATTTCTTCGCCATGACGAAGTGCCAGTCTGTGTTATTCTGCTATTCTGGCGAGGTTCAAGTTCTGCAAGCCTTCTGTCTACAAAGTCCTCTCTGGAACCTCCTACAATTTTTCTAGCTTTTATTTCTTCTTACTGAGCTTTCTTTCTTTCTTTCCTGTGATTTGTGTCTCTAGATTCCTCTTTCCATTCTTGTTCTTATATTTTCTTAGCATAGTAACTTCACACTGTTGAGGTTCATTCACAGGGTTCGAGGGTAATACTTCTTCTCTTATTGTTTCTGGAGTAGGTTCTCTTCTCTTATGCATGGATAAGTTCTCTAAGCCTTCTTTCATTCTTTCAACTTCGACAGCCAGGTCTCTAGCCCTTAGTTGCTTCAACTTGTCCTCTTGTTCTTCTATTAAGTGTGCTATTCTCCTAGCCATGAAATCCCTTAATTCTCACCTTTTCTATTCTATAGCTTCCTCTTCTTCTTTCCTTCGGATCTAATCTCTCTCAATCCATGTCCTTCCTAACAAAAGTGCAAAAGGAGCGTTGCTCTCAACAAACTTAATGACCTTGAATTCTTATTTTGTCGATTTTCCATGAGCACTCATAGGTACATGAGTAAGTCTTCCACATAGGTTTATCATCTTTCCTTTAAACAATCCTACTCCTCCAAATGAAGGAATCATAGCAGGCTTTCCAAAACTTTCCCAAGTACTTTCTGGCATAATGTTCACCTATGTTTATGCATCCAATACACAGTGTATGTCAAAGTCTCCTATTCTTGTTTCTATGCACTCTTTTTCTTTTAAGATCTCTGGTAAACTGATATCTTTATGATCATTCAATTTTTCTTTCATCTGCAATAATATAGTCTCTGATTCTTTCTGGTTTTCTAGTATATTCTTAGTCTCTTGACCTTCCTCATGGTTTTCTTATTTCATGTTCATCTTCTCAACTTTAGCAATCATTCTAGGGAAATCCAAAACTTCATGACCAACATCTTTACAGCAAAGAAAAATAGGACCTGTACCAGGGCATTCCTTAGAAAGATGTCTCAGTCTTCTGCAACTATAACAAATATTCAATCCTCTCGTTCTCGTAAATGATCCCCAACCTTTCCTGTATTGTGCACTGGGATCACAGTGATGGACCTGCAAAAAATTATTTCTAGGATCCTGCATCCACTTGTTAGTCCAAAAATTATTTCTATGCATAGGAATAACATATCTTTCATTAACTTTATCAGATCTATTCATATCAAATATTCTTTCTTCTAGCTATGCCCTAGTTTTCAGACTAGTGAGAAATCTATCAAACATACCTAGATCCATTCTTTCGAAACAAAAATTTCTACTTATCTTACCTTTATCAAAGAACAAGGATTTAAGATCTTACCTCTTTTATTTAGATCTGATTACCTTCTTATCACAGAGCTTCACAATTCAAGTAGAATAATGTGCACTACAACAATAGATCTACGCATAGAGATTTCTCTTTTCTTCAATTCCCAACTATCACAGTTTCAGGTCCTAGAAACAGAACCATTTGGTCGCATAGGGGTAGACCCAAGGTTCAACCCTTCAATAGCGCACCAACAAAACCCTAACTATCAGCCCTTTCGAAAACACCTACTAAGCATATGAAGTCTCACCCAAGGTAGAGACAAGGGGGGTTGTAAGACTCAAGTGTCTACAACCTAGATGGGACACAGATCTGTGATCAAAATGATTAATAGAGCACTTAGCAATTAACATTCATTAGTATTTGATCCTTATTCACATCGCAGGCAAAATCCCTAATTATAAAACAACGCAGTATTCATCAAGATCTAAATATATCTACCCATTTAGCACATAGCATAAAAGTAGATCTAGTATTCATTCACATATAAGGCATTGAGCTACTACATCAGATGCATCTAAATATTACAGCACTAAGCATAGATCACATCAATAACATATCAACCACATGGCACAAAGCAACCACAACACAGGATATACATGGTTCACCCTAGTGTGGGGCTACTTCCACCAACTCTTCTTCTTCTTCTTTATTAGCTTCTTCCAATATTCTTACATGCACAGAGCCAAAAATCTGACTCTGCATAGGATAGGAGATCTATGTGCACCTCGCCATATCCTCCTTCCCCGAGTTAGGTCCAAGCACCAAGCCTCTACATAGTTTGTTCACAAAGTCTTTTACAATCACTTGCACTTAACTCTGCAAGTCTTAACACACAACATGCACAAAGTCAATTACAAATACTTGCACTAAGCCACACACATCCACTACTACTACTTACATTGCTTAGCTCCCTATTTATATATTACAAAAAAAGGCCTAAGCATGGGTAAACCCATGGGTCGACATCCCATACCCATTACATAAACCCTAAAACCCAAAAACCCGTCAAAAGGGGGCGATATCCAACGATCTCCGCTTCGCCTGGGTGCTCCATCTTCAACCAGCTTTTCGAAGTCCCAAAAGTGGTCAAACATGACCAAGGTTCTCCAAAACCTGGTTGAGGGCCAACAAATTCTAGAAGCCATGCCATGGGCTATAAGGACTATTCTTCTAATTTGTACATACATCCTAGAAGAATAATTTTCCTTAACCATTTTTCGCCTGGAGAATATCTATCCACCAGCACACTGACTATCCATCTAGATGATAATCATTTCCAACACTACTAATAGTATTCATGGAAATTAGAACAATGGAATTCAATAGAACACAACTATGGCTATCCATAGTAGTACACAACTACTATCCAGTGGTACACAACCACACCAAGTAGCACACGGATATTTAACCAGTGACACATAATCACGACCAGTGGAACACATCCACCACAATGGAATACAACTATTTTCTAGAGACATACAGTCTCCACAGTAATCATATCATCTGATATCAACCTGCATAACAATATCATGATACAAATTGAGTCATTTAGGTCATTCTTCCACTTGCATATATGACATCTGGAAGAGAATCTTCCCTCAAGAGGTAAAACATCATCCATGGGCTATTTGGACTATTCTTATCAAGCATAGAAGAATAATTGTCCATGATTTATTAGCCTAGACCATTCACCTAACTGGTCCATTCCTCCGGCATTAATCATAATGCAACCTAGAGAGAATGAGTATGCCCTAGGGAATGTATGTCCCTGATTGTTGAATCTGGACCATTCACCTAACTAGGCCATTCCTCCGACATTAATCATAGTGAAACCTAGATAGAATGAGTCTTCCCTAGGGAATGATTGTCACGTACCAACCTCTAAAACAGACCATTCTTTAAAACTTCTCATAATTTTGAACTTCGAAAGAATGAATGCCCGACAAGGCGGACCATTCTACTTGACCACTACTCAAAGGGACTGCCAAGAAGAATGATTGTCCTAGACTATTCCCCCATACTGGCCATAAGGGGAATCATTGTCTATGGTACATCAGAAATCTATCAGACCATTTTCATTACAAAAATGATTTTCCGATCTAGACCATTTTCCGAACTGGAAAATGCATGTTCGTCAGAAATCTCAAACCACTTTCCGAACTGGAAAGGAACTACTCATCCTAGACCATTTTTCAAACTGAAAAATGATTGTCCATAAATAACATAACATATCAGTTCTCCCTCCCAACCTAGGAGTAATATCTTCCTTTTTCAATAAGGAATTTGTCTCCACGAGCCCCGGCTTGTTTCTTGAGTACGCAAACTTTTCATCTTGGATAGAGGCTTTACCAAAATATCTATTATCTTCTCATCTGTGGAAATATATTGGAGAACCACTTCTCTTTTTTGGAGTTCATCATGGAGAATATAATGCTTGATCTCAATGTACTTTGGTCTGTCATGGAACACTGGTTTTCTCTTAAGGCTTCATATAGCTCTGATCATTACAATATATCATGGTCTAATTCAACACATATGTTTCCTGCTAGATCATGACATCGTGGCAAGGCTCAAACTAAAACATATCCAAGCAGAACTTCTTATGTCATCATGAGAGTTTTCCATGGATTAAAAATCCATCATCCCAGACTTTTGAGTAACTATTCTAATACACAATCTTTGTCATAGAAAGTTTTCACCATGCTTTTGTTGTATATGAGATACTTTGCATCAAGTTGTTTGAATCCATACAAGGTCTTCTTATATCTACAAACATGGGTCTCTTCTTGGTATAAGCTTATTTCTCACTTGCTTTATTGGGAAGAATAGTCTTTTACATGTAAATTCCACTACAAGAGGTATATCTGGTTTATTGGAACAAGTTGTTGTCATAGTCTTCTCCCTCCTTCTGGAAGAAACTCTGAATCTTGCAATGCTTCCATTCATAAGTCTTTTTCAAATTTTCTTACATACACTGTTCTTTATCATAACTTCCATTTCTTCTGCTTGATTGCTTCTTAGTGGGTTCAAACCAAGCTGGTAATCTTGTGATTCTCGGTATACTAACTTGTTGTTCTTGCTTTTCTTTATTTCTTGGAATCTTCATGTTCTTGCTCATGTCTCTCTTTATCTCTTGGGTCCATGGGTTCTTCTATATGCCCTGAAGATTCCAAATTCTTCCTTTCACCATAGAATCATGGATATAGATGGATAACCAAGGATACTTTAAGGCTTCTTTTCGAAGAAGACTTCTTCTAGAGTCAAATTGAACATGTGTTGCTTATCATGGCTTCTACTTTCAATTGGAACATGTACATATACTTCATGATCCTCAATGGATCATATCATTTAGGATTAGCTCCCTCCTAATCCTTGCTTCATGCATGAATGCATGCTCTTCTTTTGGAATTATGTANCTCAACCTTTTGTCTTGTTAGAATGTTGTCTTATTTGGAAAAATCGAGTGAGATTTCTATGGTATATGTGTGGAATGTTGTCTTATTTGGAAAAACCTAGTGACATTTGTTTGTTATATGTGTGGTTAGTTAGAAAGCATTTATTATTTGTCATTTTCAAACAATAAATAATGCATGTGACCTTTTGAAAAGAACAAAGGTAGATGTATTATATGAAACTTGTAAACATTTAATATATAAGACACATAGTTTTCAACTAATAAATATTGTGTGTCACCTTTCAAAGGAAAACAAAGAAAAATACAAAATTTGTAAATCATCGATCTTGTTCTTATTATGCTCTTATCTATTGAAATGTGTATTTTTCAGTGATCTTATTCTTATTATGCTCTTATATATTGAAATGCAAAGAACTATAATAATGGCATCAACATTAACACACATAGCTCTGATCATTACAATATATCATGGTCTAATTCAACACTTATGTTTCCTGCTAGATCATGACATCGTGGCAAGGCTCAAACTAAAACATATCCAAGAAGAACTTCTTATGTCATCATGAGAGTTTTCCATGGATTAAAAATCCATCATCCCAAACTTCTGAGTAACTATTCTAATACACAATCTTTGTCATAGAAAGTTTTCACCATGCTTCTGTTGTATATGAGATACTTTGCATCAGGTTGTTTGAATCCATACAAGGTCTTCTTATATCTACAAACATGGGTCTCTTCCTAGTATAAGCTTATTTCTCACTTGCTTTATTGGGAAGAATAGTCTTTTACATGTAAATTCCACTACAAGAGGTATATCTGGTTTATTGGAACAAGTTGTTGTCATATTCTTCTCCCCCCTTCTGGAAGAAACTCTGAATCTTGCAATGCTTCCATTCATAAGTCTTTTTCAAATTTTCTTACATACACTGTTCTTTATCATAACTTCCATTTCTTCTGCTTGATTGCTTCTTAGTGGGTTCAAACCAAGCTGGTAATCTTGTGATTCTCGGTATACTAACTGGTTGTTCTTGCTTTTCTTTATTTCTTGGAATATTCATGTTCTTCCTCGTGTCTCTCTTTAGCTCTTGGGTCCATGGGTTATTCTATATGCCCTGAATATTCCAACCTCTTCCTTTCACCATAGAATCGTAGATATAGATGGACAACCAAGGATACTTTAAGGCTTCTTTTCGAAGAAGACTTCTTCTAGAGTCAAATTGAATGTGTGTTGCTTATCATGGCTTCTTCTTTCAATTGGAACATGTACATATACTTCATGATTCTCAATGGATCATATCATTTAGGATTAGCTCCCTCCTAATCATTGCTTCATGCATGAATGCATGCTCTTCTTTTGGAATTATGTAATCAAATCCCTCCATCTAAGAGATTTCATGCTTTCGTCTACATCCTTATTGCCTTCAACAAAGTATCACAAGTCTTTTTCTAATTTCCTCTTGATTTTTGACTTCTTTCTTTTTTGACTTATTTTGGGTCTCTTCATGTTTGATTCTAATTTCAGCTTATCTGGTAGTTTTTACTTATATAATAGCTTCCATAGGAATTGTTACCAAGGGTTGTCATCGTACTTCATATTTCCGTGTGTATTGCTTGGCTTGTAGTCATCATGATAAAAATCATTGTCGTGTTATTCTTCCATAGGTATTGTTTCACTTGAACATCTTATCTTATAAGAAATAGATATGCAAGATATGTACAAAAACTATGTAAACATGGTATGTAAAAGAACTTTGAAGAATATTGTTACCTTGACTTAGAAGAAGAAGTGTGTTTTCTTCTGCTTGGCCTTCTTTGAGGGTTCCCTTTCTTCGACAAATGATGCTTCATATGTTTCCTTCCTCAAGAAAAACTCCCTCTTATTCCTGAAATTCTTGAATTTTGTTGTGAAGGCTTGATCATCGTATTTCTTTTTGGATTTCTCTTTTGTGATAATCCTTGATTCTTCTTGTGCACAATAAGTCCAAAGTTCTTCAAATGTCAGATACTCCTTTATTGTGTTCATGCTTGTGGAAAATGCATCCCATGTCTTGGGAAGGTTTTTGAGTACTATATTTACTAGTTCCTTGAAATGATTTCTTCAATAGCTTGTAGTTGATCTCTTAAATGAGATATTCTCACAAAGTATGATGTTATGCTTTCATCATCATTCATTTTCATGTCATGAAGCTCATTCTTCAGACTCATTACTTGTCCAATGTTTCTGACTCAGAAGAGATTAGTTAAGGCATCGTACATCTTCTTAGATGAGTCAAGAAGAGAGATGTAGGGTATCAAGTGGTATTTTACAGAGTCCACTATGATACTCATGGGATTGATTTAATTTTCCTTGAACTTCTCCATAACTGCAACATTCTTAGGTTCCTTCTCTTTTCCTTCTTCGGACCGTGGTTCCACGATATTTCCTTTCACGATATCCAACACTTTATTCTTGGC
Organism: Picea engelmannii; assembly: GCA_009831015.1. NCBI lineage: Eukaryota > Viridiplantae > Streptophyta > Pinopsida > Pinales > Pinaceae > Picea > Picea engelmannii. The sequence continues at coordinate 304,180 of ML789152.1, read as the reverse complement.
AAAGATGAGGTCAATCCTTGTCTTCCATGCTCTGAAGTTAGAATCCCCTTCTAACTTGTTTTCTAACTTCATAGAGTAAGTCATGACTTCTTTGAATTTGACCAAAACTCAAACTTGACGTCTTAGCTTGCTCAAAGTACCAATAGGTGCGCTAGGTTAGGGTGCATTAGGCTATCCAGAAATTAGGTCAATCTCTTCACTTAAGGTGACTTAACGAGAGGGTTAGGGTTTCATTGTTGTATAAAAAACTTTGACTGCAACTGTAACTGACAAAAATCCTCCCAATCTATCTTCCAATGGTTAGACTGTATGAAGATAGTGTGGGCCCATAGCCTGTTAGAAATAACAGGTGTGCTCATTTAACCATAGACAATATAGCAATATTGTCACCCAACCATAGGTTGAATCCACCCTCGATCACCTTAACCTTGACAGAGAGAATAATTCTGGAAGCAAACCCTAGATCCAAAAGCCAATCAAGGTATCATACCACTCTCCAGAGCTAGCGTACCAAGAAGAAATTCCAAACCATAACAAAGAGAAATTCCAAGCCTAAAAACGAAAATACTAGTTGCAGTAGCTACAACTGCAGCTACTCTCCAAACTTCCACACGTACTAAATTTATGCAATTGCAAGTTGTGTGAGTCCAAATGAGCTCTAGAATTTTGTATTTATACTTCTCTTCCTTAGCTATCTGGGCCGAATTCTCTTTCTGGAGGCTAAAAACTCAATATTAATTATTTTCTTTAGCCGACTTGTCTTCTAGGTTTATGTCCAATGCTTTAGGGTTTCTTCTTGCAACCCGAAATATTTTATTCTTTTCAAGGTTACACATGGAGGTTTAATACCTCCCGTAACTACCATAATATCAATAGTATGGATATGTGCATACACCACGCACGATTATCCAGGACTAGGAGTTTTCTCTCGTAAGCATGTTGATTGATTTGTTTATGTTTGCAATGTTATTTGGCATACTTAATTTGGTTTATCTTTTTTACACTAACGTTCTCTTTATATAATAACATCGTAGGTATTGTAACAAAATAGTATCATGGATGTAGATGTTGTGGACCTTCTATAAAGGCTAGGTGGTCCAACTGCCTATGAAAGCCAGTGTATGACTGCTCAAGGATATTCTTCCCATAAGACCACCCTTATAGAAGAGTTGCATCTACTTTCAATGGTAAATTAGAGATAACCCAAAGACCTAAAATAATGACACCGACAGATTGAATTAAGGCATGTGAAATAGAGAAGGATAAGTAAATGATGTAATTGTTTGATCCAAATGGGGAACCTGTGTTTGATAATCTTGAATTTTTTGACACCTATGTTGAGAAAATTCCCATTGGGATGAAAAGGAAATCTACATTTTATGAGCTTCCATATTTGAAGCATATTAATATTGGCCATTTACTATATCTCATGCATATATTCAAAAATGTTTCATCTTATTTATGGAGGCACATATCGTCGAATAAAAGTGACACATCGATTGTTATGAGAAATATTATTGTTTCGAATACTAAAAAGAGACATTGGATAAGAAAAGAAAGCATAGGAAAGGTTGGTCCATCTTGGTATTTTAAAGAAGGTGATGTCCCATGGATTTTGAAGAAAGATGATATTTCTATGGTGAGGGATGTTATATTAGGTGTGAATTCGTTTATATGGGTCGACTCTATAACATTGATTCATTGTAGAAGGAAATTTTTGAGGATTGAAATCATATGATCAGCCAAACCTTCTAAGGGTATGTATGTCGAACACATGATTCTTCTTCTATATTTTCGGTGAAACTATACTATGCACTCACAATTTTATGACAATTAGCGATGTGTGTGTCTATTTTGAAGTGTCGTTATCATTTTCTCATGTATGGTTGTGTGAACCATGACTTCCCCCAAGACCTACGATGTGCCATATAGAAATTATCTACATTTATACATTGGATCACATCAAAGGAGATTAATATGGCTAGCATTCCATGGTGACGTCAAGAGATAGTAGAGATTGTTTGTATGTTTGAGAAGGAATTCCCCACAAGTTTTATGGACTTGCAAGTACATCTTCTAATTCCCCTACCTAATGAGGTTTAATTAGTTGGGTGCTCTCATGTCTTTGGTTGTTATTGTTAGAGAGGTACATGAAGAAATTGAAGGGGTTTGTTTGACAAAGGGAAAAAACAAAGAGATCTACGGTAGAGGGGTACATAGTATATGAGTTGTTTTATTATGTTAGTGAGTACATCAAACAAATTGACAACACACCAACGGAAGTGGTTTGGGAAAACCAATGGATTGATGACAAAAGGGAAGGGGAGCTACTCCAAACGAACAGAAAAAGGCACATGATAAAGAGTAATTCACTTATATTTTATTCAAATTTGTACAAAGAAATTGTTTACACTGAAGTTGATAATATATATTTCATCTCATACTATTCACTTTGAATTCTTATATACATCAGTGAATTTAGAAATTGATGTCATCAATAAATTCATTCTTTACAACACGGAGGAAACATTACCATTGGTCGTGTTGTGTAAAGAGAAAATCAGGAAATGAGACAGTGACAGGAAAGCATTCATATGGTTGAATGGTAGAAGCATGCCTTGTACTGATCATTTAAAAGAAAATATGCCAAAAATATATCCAAGTAGTTGGTTGGTTGACCATATTACAGAGAAATATATCGTGTTTGGTCGTGACCCATGTGGAGAAGAGTTGGATGCAGTAAACATAGGGATCAAGTGCAACAACTCTATAATAACTACTTTGAGTACCACATTCAATTTATAATATTGCACATTTGAATTGTAACATGTATTATGTTTTTTATCACTGCTCGGGTTATTAGACATATGGCATCATCCTTTGTTCACATTTTTACAGGTGCATTTGTTCCCATCTATGTAGGCATATGGACATCATTTTCACACTGAGGATGTCGATGATGTACACATCACACAAGATTGTGGAGTGGAGGTCAAGTTCTACCAATCTAGTAATGCTAGCCACTATGATCAAAACCTAATAGAGGGGAAGTGAGGTTACATTAGAAAGATACAAGAGATCATGCAAGTGGACTTCTCATCTTTTCAATGTGTTATTTTTAGTTGCAAATGGTGGGATACCTTCGATTGGAGAAATGCAAAGGAAGATCGTGATAGTGGGCTAATATGTATTAACTCTGAAAAATATGGGTTGAAACTAAGGAGCCTTAAGTTTTCCCAAAACACTACAACCAAGTGTTTTTTTACCTAGATGTCTTGGATGGGGATTGGTGGTTTGTACTGAGACATGATCCGAGATCAAAACATCTTTTTAAGAACAAGAATGTTATAATGCCAAGCGAGGAAGATAATTAGGGTGATGGCAACAAAGAGTGATATGTTAATGCTTTATTTCGATATTTATATTGTGGATGTGTCGTTTTATTATGGGTATCTATAACTAACCAATTATGGGTTTTTTTCTTCATTTTATAATGTTGGATATGAAAAGTTAATAACCATTTACAACCGCCATACTGAAAATACATTAAATAGTACAAGCATAAATGTGGTTTTGACATATTTTTATTGTTGTATTTATTGTTTATTATAGCAAATGTATGTTGCATTGTATTAACATATGTTTATGTTAACCATCGAATTACTAAGCATTAATTGAGATATCACAAATTTGATGATGTATGCATATAATACAGTAGTAAAGATATATTTTAAAGTATATTTATTTTTAAAATGACGATATTAAAAAATCAAACATTAAATAAATATATACTTACTTTGATGGAACTTCTAAGGATAATTCCAACAAAATAACTTCTTGCATTATCTATGAGTTCTAGAATCACACTTGTGGTGTTGGCATTACCAACCTCGATGGCATTCACAACCTTAACTAGTGCAACTATCATGGCTTTCACCTATTATACTCCATCCTTTAGTTTTCTAAACATATAAACTTATATTAATTATTATTTTTATATTCTCCTTGAAATAAGTGTCAATATATAAAGGAAACGGAAATTCTAAAAGAGTATTTTCTAGAGCCTAGTCACAATGAAGGAAAATTTTAAGGATCCATACTTATCTAAAAGTATAGAAACATTTGTCAATTTTACCAATTCTTATCATACTAATTATAAAATGTATGGTGATATTCTTATAAAAGTATTCCAATTTCTAATTATTTGTATAGTTTTTAGAAAATATTGACAACTTTTAGAGTAAAATAATTATATCCCATAGAACTTGGGTGAATAAATTTAAAAAAAAAAAATAGAATTAGCTATTAATTTTTAGAAGAAAACAAGACAAATCATCAAATTTAGCCTCTAATGTTTTCCCTTACTATAATCCAACCCTAAAAATCTTGGATATAAAGTGTTACCATGGAAAACAAAGCTTGAAAAGAAAGATTAAAATTCATTATTATTAATAATTTCATTTTCATATTTAATAATTTAAATTTAATTAATTATAATTTTTAAATAATAAAAATTATTAAGTATAACTATTATAAATTTAATGAACAATTATTATAACTTTATCATTAAAATAAATGAAAAATAACATTTCATTGGAGTAATTATTCAAATTAATTTTTTCATTCATTAACCAAATCTTATATTTGCATACATTTTAATACAAAACCAATGATATACAATACTTAACATATTTTTTAAATAGAAGATTAAACTGATGCTTACATACTTTTTTAATAGAAGATTCATAAAGTTAGTAATAAAGTAAAAAAATGTGAAACCATTTCATAGAAGGTGTATAGATCAAAATTTATTATTATTCTTTATATTTAATATTTTAAATTTAGTTAAATATATGTAATATATTATAATACTTGGATAATAATAATCTAATTGTAAGGTCATGACCAAGCGAGCTCTTAGAAGGAAACGCATGTTCTTAACAATTAGGCCCACTAAGACTATATAAATTAATAAAATCTTTAAAAATTCAAAATATAATAATTGTGATTTTAATAAAAAAAATATATTATAAATTTTCCTTGTAATCTTTGAATAATAAAAATTAATAAAACAACATTATTATTACATCATCATTATTATTAGTGAATAATTATATCATAATTTTATGATTACAATATATGAAAAAAGACATAATTATTCAAATCACAATCATTTCACTCATTATATTTATGTATTTTTGTTTCTAGACATGTTTAATCAACATATTGTATCTTGTTGGACAACAAACAATTCACCTTGAAGAAGAGTTAAACATTATATGGCATTAATGGTTATAATTTTTTGCAATCACAATCCAAATTAAACAATTTCATAAAACTAAAGCTAAGCATTATATGGCAACTGTAAATTTAATGAGTGATGCATCTCAAATTTAATTTAAAAACAAAGAAATCGTTAATAATATTAATCATTAGCATATTCATAATACATTTTATAAATAAAACAACAACAACATCAACATGATAAGAAAAAACATAATATACATGAGTGATATACATATCAAACATATATCTCATCCAGATCAATAAACAGGTCATATATACATCTCTAGTCAAATATAAAACAATCAATATACATGTCAATTAGTACCACTACTAGATAGGTACACTACCAGAGATAGAGGCATTAGTGCCTCTATTACTAGAGGTAGAGGGTCTGTCAGTACCTACGTCAGAAAGCAATGATGAAAGTACACTCTCATATATCTCTCAAACAGGATCAAGTTGTGGAACACCTAATGTGAACATAGTTTCCATAGCATTAAAATGTTGTGACACATGTGGAGGGGGAGGAGGAGGATCACTGGATCATGACACATGTGGAGGAGGAGGAGGAGGATCGATGGATGGTGACACAAGTGGAAGAGGAGAAGGAGGAGGATGGTGACACAAGTGGAGGAGAAGGGGGAGGATTAGTGGATGGTAACACATGTGAAGGAGGAGGAGGAGGAAGAGGAGAACCAGGTGGTGGAAAGGATGTGGGTCGATCTAGTGATGATCTAGATGGAGTGGAATCATGAGCAACATTTAACAACATCTCGATGAGTTTAAGAGCACCAACAAGATGATGCATTAGTGATGTCATGAGGTAGGATTTACCATATTGTAGACAACTTTGGTACACATATTATCTCTCGAACATGTACAGGTACCACTCCATGCCTAACCATCATACCACATAGGTGATCTACCACCTTTGTCACGACTATTTGATCCGACCTGCATGGAATGTGGGTTTTATGTACTAAAGGTCTCTCTATGTTGCTTCCTCCATCTCTTCATTTTGTTGGGGAAGCCCATCCTCGACATATGTGTCAATATTTTCAAAATGATAGATAATAATAATTAGATAATCAAAATAAAATGTTGTAATAAATTGCATGTGCATTAAATAAGACATAAACATATGCATCTAGATTTATCAAAACATACCAATAATATTACCTCTCTCATATGTTAGCTTGTTTGTAGTAATAGGATGTGTCAACATCCTCTCCAATCCATATCTGCATATGGGTATTGTACAATATCAAGGATGGGATTGTCCTCTCCAGCAAAACAATCACATATATCCCTCCTGACCAGAGTACACAACCACTCCGGCTAGCCCTTCTTGGGAAACAAGTTCCCCCACATGCACATCAATCATAAGCCTAGGAGGAAAGCGGGGTAATTCTAGTTGAGTGGCATGAAACCTCTCAAAACTAATGTAAAATAACTCTAATGTGAATGGGAAGAATAATCACCTGTCAAAAACAGTGTGACATCGATCCAATGTAAAACAAAACTATCTCAAAAAAATATTTAACCACCTAATCAATTGGTACCTATGAACTAAACTATCTACATAATATATATGATGAATTATGAGCTTGTTTTATTATGCAGATTAATTCTTTTATTTTTTCAACACTTTGATTCCATCTTAATACACTTCAACAATACCAAATGATAACTAAATAGCAATAACTATGTAGATAAGTAAGCATGCACATCAACAACACATATACCCTGGGGAAACCCTGTACAGGGAGAAAAACCCCAGCAAACGATATTACTTTATTGAGACCTCAGTTACAACTCAGCATTACACTTTAGTTCTAAAATAGAACTAGACTTAAGACTTCAGTTGCAACTCAACATTACACTTTAGTTCTAAAATAGAACTAGACTTAAGACTTCAATTGCAACTCAGCATTACACTTTAGTTCTAAAATAGAACTAGACTTAAGACTTCAGTTACAACTCAGCATTACACTTTACTTCTAAAATAGGACTAGACTTGAGACTTTAGTTACAACTCGAGTCTTTACAAGGTAATTCGAAATTCTCTTTATGGTGGATAATGTTACACGTGCCAACGCACTAGATCAATACATTTACATCATTTGCAATATTATTAATATCATTTGTTTCTAGCTCATACGAATTTTATATTCAACCTAACTTTTGCTAGATGCCTTGACTTTTTCTCATGGCTCACAAGGTTTGACTAGCCTCACAGAGGTTGTATGTTCCCCCTGACTTTTGCACTAATCTGTCTATGCTCACAGAGGTTGTACGTTCCCCCTGACTTTTGCACTAGACTGTCTATGCTCACAGAGGTTGTACGTTCCCCTTGAATTTTGCATTAGACTCATATAGCATCTTATTCATCCTGACTTTTCATTTGACTCATAGAGGTTGTATGTTTCCCCTGGATTTTTTCAATACCTCACAAGACTGGTTGATTCTCCAAATCTCCCTGACTAGCCTTAGGGTTGATTGTTGATACTACCAGATTTAACACTCCCTCTCAGTGAGGGAGTCATTCTCAGCCAGACCAAGATTACCACTCTAAGGCTTGGTCAGGATATAAGCTACCTGCTCGCTCGTGGATATGTACTGTAACTTCACAGTTTTTCTCTGGACCAACTCTCGGATGTAGTGGTACCTCATGTCAATATGTTTTGACTTGTCGTTAAATACTGGGTTCTCTGTCAATTTGATGCAACTTTGATTATCACAGTGAACCACCGTTGTGTTGAGATTGTCTTCAAACAACCCAGAAACCAATTTTTTGAGCCATACTGCTTCCTTTCTAGCATCACTTGTTGCAAATTACTCAGCCTCTGATGTACTCTGTGCAATGGATCCCTACTTCTAGCTTGACCAAGAGATCATAGCAAATCCTAAACTGAAGCCGTATCTAGAAGTACTCTTCTGATCCACTGGGCTTCCTGCCCAATCAGCATCTACATACCCATGCATAAATAAACCACCACTAGATGTATATCTTAGACCATAAGTAATGGTCCCTCTGAGATATCTCAAGATGTTCTTTGCTGCCACCCAGTGTCTCTGTCTTAGTTCAGTCATGAACTAACTCATTGCAATCACTGCATAGTATATATTTGGCCTAGTGTGAATCATGTACATCAATGATCTAATTAGCTACCTGTACATGGTGGGATCCACCAAATCTAAACCTGTATCAGAATCATGCAGCTTCCTCAGGTTGGTAATCATCATAGTAGACATGGATTTGCAATCCATCATACCAAACCTCTTTAGTACATCCACTGTATATTTTCCTTGTGCCATAAATATCTCATCCCATGTTTGCCATACTTCCAATCCTAGGAAGTAATGCATTAAGCCTAATTCTTTCATCTCAAATTCTGAGGTTAGCTCCCTCTTACACCAGGCTATTATCCCTTCATCTCTTGTTAGAAAGAAATCATCAACCCACAAGATTAGTATAACAGGTTGGTTACCTCTTACCTTCAAGTACAAATTTTCATCAGCATCAATTTTCTGAAATCTCGAGATTTTAAGAAATCCATCAATCCTATCATACCAAACTCTGGGATCCTTCTTAACACCATACAAGGCCTTCCTTAGCTTGCATACATGAGTTCCTTTGTTATGCAGTACAAAATCATTTGGTTGTTCCACAAAGACCTCATGTTCAATATTTCCATTCAAGAATATTGTTTTTACATCCATCTGATGTAGCTTCCAACCATCAACGAGAGCTAAAACAATAATAGTTGGAATGGAGGTATACCTAGCTACAAGGGAAAAAGTATCTTCGTAGTCGATTCCTTCTTTCTGAGTGAAGCCTCTAGCTACAAATATTTCTTTTAACTTTTCCACACTTCCGTCAGTTGCATTTTTTATCTTATAGATCCATTTGGAAGAAACTGTTGATTTGTCTTTTGGCCTCGGCACAATGTCCCAAACATTGTTCTTTATAATAGACTTGTATTCCTCAAGCATGGCATCCTTCCATACTTGTAATTTATCTTCTTCTTCAAATTAAGAAGGTTCAACATCACTAATATTTCTCATCAATGCAACATAGCCTCCAAACCTATGAGGCCTCTTCCTTTCTCTGAAAGTTCCTTTGGGAGCAGTTATCATTTCTGCTTCCTGCATTATTTATTTAAGCCACCCTGGCTTCCTTTTGGCTGGAGTTACTCCAAGAGTTCTTTATAACACTTTAGCAGGTTCTAGGGGATCATTACTTGGCCCTTCACGAGTTCCATCCCTCTGATCATCTGACTCTTCATTTTCAGAAGAGGGTGAAGTTGGTTGAATTGCTTATGATTCCTACTGAAGCTCTCTAGATTTCTTAAATGTGGCTTCCTCGTGGAAATTCACATCTCTTCTTACCTCTATTAGCCTTTGACCTGGTACATAAATCTTGTAAGCCTTGGACTTCTCAATGTACCCCACAAAAACCCCTTTCTTGCCTGAGGATTCCATATTTGTCCTCTTTTCCTAAGGGACATGAATATACACAGGACACCCAAATATCCTTAGATGTCGTACTTCAGGTTTGATCCATGAGAAGACCTCTTCAGGAGTCTTGTCCTTCAATATAGCATGTGGACACCTGTTCTGAATATACACGATAGTGGAGGTAGCTTCTGCCCATAAAGAATTTGGCAGATCCTGGTCAAACATCATTGCTTTCGTTGCCTCACAAATTTTCATGTTTTTCCTCTCAACAACTCCATTTTGTTGAGGGTTATATGGCACGGTCAAATGTCTCTTGATTCATGTTGACTTGCAGAAATCCTCAAACTGGAGAGATTCAAACTCTCCTCCATTGTTTGTTCTAAGGATTCCAATGTGTTTCCCTGTCTGCTTTTTCAATAAAGGCCTTATACTCTTTGAATTTATCAAATGTGTCACTTTTATCTTTAAGGAAATATATCCAACATTTTCTTGAGTAATCATCAATAAAAATGACATAATACAAACAAAAATTGAGTGAGGGAGATGACATGGGACCACATACATCAGAATGAACCAGATCTAAGATTCCCTGAGCTCTGTTGTCACTAATAGGAAATGCTTTCTTTATATTTTTACCTAGCATGTATCCCTTACAAATTTAATTTTTACTAAAAGAAATAGAGGGCATGCCACATACCATGTTCTGTAGATCTGGAAGAGATTTGTAATGAATATGTCCAAGTATTATGTGCCACAACTCGTTGGATCTAGTCACATAATGAGCCAATGCGAGAACTGACTGTCCTGACATGATGTACAGTCCTCCACTGCGAGTTCCAATGGGTTATGTCATACTTAAGTGGCTACCTTTAGCCCATAGTAGTGCCTTCATGTCCTTGAACATCACCCAATATTCCTTGTCCTCAAGGGTTGCAATTGATAGTAGATTTTTCTTGAGCTCTGGAATATATAATACTTCATCAATATGCAATCTAGCTCCAGATTTCAATCTGAAGGAGATAGAGCCTACTCCCTCTATATTGTAACATTTTCCATCCCCAAGCTCAACATGCTCTGCAAAATATTTTATCTCGAAATAAGAAAGGATCTCCTTGCACCTTGTCATGTGCTTTGATGCACCACTATCTACTAACCAAATTTTCAGCCCCGTGAAAACTGAACTGGATAAGGAAAAAACCAAGTAATATTCTTTTCTATTTTCTTTCTCATTAGAAGGAATTTTATGATTTCTTTTGGATTCATCATCCTCGACAGTTGAGTCATGATGTTTCCCTTTCCTTGGATATTTCTTTCTAAACCAACAATCTTTAGCAAAATGACCCAACTTATTACAACTAAATCATTTAATCATAGATGTATCAATATTCTTTCCTTTTAATGTACCTTTGGTGTTTGGCTTCCTCTGAGAGCCTTTTTGGAAAGTGCCTTTCTTATTTCCCTTGAATCTTGATGCTAAATATGAGTGCTCTTCTTTCGTTGGCTCGCTCCGGGTAGTTGTGCGACTCTCCTCCTGGAGGCAATCATGCCATAACCTCTCAAATGTGGGTTGAATCTCTCTCCCACTTACACTGGATAAGAAGGTCTCCCATGAAGAAGGAAGACCGTAAAAAATTCCTTGCACTAAATCATCATCATCCACTGTCACCCCTATGACCAAAAGTTGATCTCTGATCTGGGCTATCTTGGAACAGAAAGATGCCATTGATTCACCTTTCTCCATCTTCAAATACTTAAGCTTGTGCTTAAGTGTCCTCTTCTGACTTGGATCTTGTTTCTCATACAGATTCACCAAGGTATCCATACAATCCTTGGCATTCATTAACGAAATCATTGTAGTCATTATACTGTCTTTGACTTAGTCAAAGATGATTCGCTTGGCCTTTGCTTGACTCTTCCTAAAGGTCTCTCTTCCTACATTATCCATGGGTTCCTCCACCACTGTAGTCACAAACTTCTCAAGATCATGCTCCTGCGAGATATTTGTTATCCGAAGCTTCCACACATTGACTTGGTAGCTCCTTTGAGCCTATCCTCGGCCCTGACTGAAATGGAGGATGCCATGGAACTCACCGTGGAAACTTAATCAATCTAGATTGGATATGTGTGTACCTGCTACTACACTTCAACACGTTTAACACACCCTAAGCACTGATACCATGTTCAATTATGAGCTTGATTTATTATGCGGATTAATTCTTTTATTTTTTCAACACTTTGATTCCAGCATAATACACTTCAACAATACCAAATCATAATCGAATAGTAATAAATATGTAGATAAGGAAGCATACACATCAACAACACATATACCATGGGGAAACCCTGTACATGGAGAAAAACCCCAGCAAACGATATTCCTTTATTTCATTAATAATGTAAGATCACTTACAAATATCCAGCGTGAATGTTCTTCTCTTAAAGAGCTTCCCAAGATGACTCTGACCTGACAAATACCTAAGAGACCTTGCTGAAATACACCTCTGATATGTTGCCTCTATTGTTGATATACAACACTGATATGTTGCCTCTATTGTTGATATACAACACTGATATGTTGTTGATATATGCCTCTGATATGCAACCTCTATTGTTGATATACAACATTGATATGCAGCCTCTATTGCTGATATACAACACTGATATGCTGCTTTGGTATGTTGCCTCTTTATCACTGATATGCTCCTCTATTGCATCTTCCTTAACCTGCATATCAACATTGTGTTGAAGAGACGGGTCGACCTCTGCTTATATAGGTTGAAGAGGAGAAGAGGAGAGACTCGAAATACTAACTTGTTTGCATGAGTTAATCATAACTCAGCTTCATACTTTAGTTCGAACTTAGAACTAGACTTGAGACTGGTATGCTTTAGTTAGAAAATAGAACTAGACTTGAGACCTCAGTTACAACTCAACATTACACTTTAGTTCGAAAATAGAACTAGACGTGAGACTGGTATGCTTTAGGTGGAAAATAGAACTAGACTTGAGACCTCAGTTACAACTCAACATTACACTTTAGTTCTAAAATAGAACTAGACTTAAGACTTCAATTGCAACTCAACATTACACTTTAGTTCTAAAATAGAACTAGACTTAAGACTTCAGTTGCAACTCAGCATTACACTTTAGTTCTAAAATAGAACTAGACTTAAGACTTCAGTTACAACTCAACATTACACTTTAGTTCTAAAATACAACTAGACTTGAGACTTTAGTTACAACTCGACTCTTTACAAGGCAATTCGAAATTCTCTTCATGGTGGATAATGTTACACGTGTCAATGCACTAGATCAATATATTTACATCATTTGCAATATTAGGAATATCGTTTGTTTCTAGCTCATAGGAATTTTATATTCTACCTAACTTTTGCTAGATGCCTTGAATTTTGCTCATGGCTCATAAGATTTGACTAGACTCACAAAGGTTGTATGTTCCCCCCAACTTTTTGACTAGTATGTCTATGCTCACAAAGGTTGTACATTCCCCTTGAATTTTGCACTAGATTATTTATGCTCACAGAAGTTGTACGTTCCCCCTGAATTTTGCATTAGACTCAGATAGCATCTCATTTGTCCTGACTTTTGGTTTGACTCACAGAGGTTGTACATTCCCCCTGGATTTTGTCAATGCCTCACAAGACTGGTTGATTCTCCAAATCTCCCTGGCTAGCCTCAGGGTGGCCCATATGGCCTCTCATTGGAGAATGATTGTCGATGCTACCAAATTTAACAATATCAAAGGGAAACTAATGTGTTTCCCATCATAGGTAAAGTGTGATAGTTCCATGATAATAAGAGATGAGAAATTAACCTCCTTTTCACCAAATGAACCTATCAGCAACTGACCACCAGCAACCTAGAATTATAAAGTGTGTAGAATGTCTAAACTAACATATCTCTACACATATGTCATTTGGATCTCAACTGCAATTTCGAGCAGTGGATCAGGGAATTGGGGCCAAACCTCCCCCCCTAGACAACCTAGAGATAAAATAAATATCCTCTTTTGTGGTTGATACCAAATATCGGGACCAACCCTAAATACTTGTCGAACATGATCCCAACAATGGATGAACTAATGTAAAAATGAAGAGTTCCCCTTGAGGGATGTAGCCTCCTCAAAAAACTTGAGGACAACATTCCTCAAAAGGGAACATGTTTGAAGTGTAATAGGGTGAGTAATAGTCTCCCTCTCCCTCTCCCTCTCTCAATCCCCTCACCCATGTATAAAGGTGTACATGTTGACCTACAACTAATGTCATTGTTCCTTTTGTTGTCGTCATCATCTATGATTCACATACAATTATTTTTAGGAGTATATCTATAGATAAAAAAAAAATTAATTACAAAACATACACATATATAACTATTTTGTATTTATCAAAAACCGAAATTAATTTCTATTTGCGAAAAAAAATGTGGAAAAGTAACTAGTCTTCCAATAATAGAAACTACACACGTTCTCATTGCACTGCATTAGAGCAAAATCATGGCTACATAGGGTGATTGGTATAGCGCACCAGTGCTCCATGGTTATTGGAGCACTGACATGTATTTCAGTAGTGGGTTGTGTTTTATAATGCATCGGAAACAAGGTGTCCCACAAGATGCATTGACATCCCATTTTACATACATTTTGTGCTAGGTGGTGCAGTTGTTTATATATAACACATTGATTCTCCATGGGTATGTATTTAGCAGTGTGTTCAATTTTTTGATGCACTGGAAATGAGGAATCTCATCAAGTGAACGATTGGGATAAACGTTAAATATGTGAGGCAGTGCAGTGATATGCACGACACCGGTCACGAGGCATTTTGTACAATGAATCGATATGCTAATTATTAAATGTTTGGCACAGTGTCATGTTATGCACGACATCAGTGCATTTAATATACTGGGACACAACACTTTGTTAAATTTTTTAGTTTGGAAACTAGGTGGTGTGGTTAGTTATATGGAATGCATCAGTGCTTCATGTTCCTTGGAGCACCGACATTTATTTTGGCGATGTCTTGTCTTTTAGGACACATTGATAAAAGGGAATTATATAAGACACACTACTATGCTAAATTGTTAAATATTTGGCTCGGTGTCCTGTTATGCATAACACCAATTCGTTTTGTGCACTTTAACGCACTACTATGTTATTTTTTATATGTTGGAAACTGGGCGATGCGGTTGGTTAAAGGGAGCGCACTATGGTAGCATTGTTCTTGGAGCACTGGAGATTTCTGCACAATGTGTTATATTTTAGTATGCACCAATAACAGGGCATCCCATAAGACACACCGTTATGCTAAATTGTTAAATATTTGACCCGGTGTCATGTTGTTTACAACATCGGTGCATTTGGTGGACTTTGGTGCACCGCTAGGTTAGTTTTTTATGTTGGAAATTAGGTGGTGTGATTGGTTAATGTGAACTCACCGGTGTGCATGTTTTCTTGGAGCACTAACATTTCTTTAGCAGTGCATTGTGTTTTATAACGCATTGGTAACGAGAGCATCTAGGAAGATGCATCATTATTCTTACTTTTCAAAATTTGGTGCGGCGTTGTTCTATGAACGACACTGGTGTGTTTTGTAATCATATAGGCACTACCAATAGTGTTTCCTATATATTCATAGGATGCACCGACATCTTAGGTGAGCTGAAGTGTTGAAGCGCACTACGTGGAATTGAAAATATATATATATATATATATATATATATATATATATATATATGACCAAATTTCAAGTCAATTTCAAATTTTAATCTAATGAAAATACAAATAAGAAGGTAATAAATAATTTACCTAGGCTCTTTTATCTTGGGGTGGCATGGTTCCATCATAGTGAAGAAATAAAAATTTGGTATTTTCCAAATTTTGAAAATGTGTGGAATCTACACCCGGATGGGGTGTTAGTGCCCACCACCTGGCGAGCAGAGGAGGAAAGGGGAGGCCAGCGCAGCACAGAGCCACGTGCTCGGCTCGTGCCTACTGTAGTCGTCACCCCTGAACATTAAACCGCATTCATCGACAATGGGAGGGGCATTAATTCGCACTCCCTCGACCATCCTTACGAATAGCACAATGCAGTCTCCCTCTTGTGTCATCGCTCGGCTGTTTGGTTCCAATCTTGGCATAGAAGTTTTCATGGTCTCTCATCTGTTCTTCACCCTGTGCCTTGTCTCTGTAGATATTCTGCAGCAGCCAACCCACACCATGCCTCGACAGAGAATGCGCCCACGTCGGGGCTCTCCTTGGCACCCCTGGCGCCCCCGCACTTCCTCCTCGCCCTTCGTTTCATCCACCCAGGCTCTTGAGTGTCTAGCGGTCATTGATGTTTTCGATACCTGGTGGTCTTCTTCCACCCAGCCTTCTCCTCCTCCCCTTGCATCTGATCATGGGCGACGCAGCAAACCGCCATGTCCCAACCTTCCGCGTGAAAACTATGCCATTTTACATGACCTGGTCTTTGAACTCCGAGATGGAGTGAACGACCTCCAGTTTCGGGTTCAACAACTGGAGGGGAGGCTGTCCATTCTCCTTCATCTCCTCGCCCATCCCCCTGAAGCCTCCCCTGAGGATTCCAGTGATGCTTCTCTTAGCGACCACGTGGGCAGCCAGCAGCAAGACGATACAGAGGGGAGCCTGCAGTCTGCGGGGAAGGCAGACACACCCGTGCCTTTGGTCGACTCTGCGAGTATGTCGGCCCTAGTTAGCAATGAATGGGGTGACGAAGGTCCAGTTGCGATTGCAGCAGAGAACGAGACAAGCTCCAGACTCCAGACGCCTACCTTGGTGGCAAGTGTAAAGCTGGAAGCTAACGAGGACAAGGCTGACGACATCACGGACATGCAATGGACGCTCAGTGGCGGGACACCTGTCATTGAGGAACCCTGGCCAGGCCTCTTGCCAGATTACAAGCCAGATTACACACAGTTGGTTCCATACTCTAGCTCTCATGGTAGTTATGATAGTTAATTTGTCTGGTTTTCTTTAGGATTGTTAGTAAATTTTGAAACTAGCTTAATACGGTTGGCTGAACTGGTTTCTCCTTATGGAGCAGTTCAATAATTACAACCACTTGACTCAGTTATGTACTCTTGATCTTGGACCTTTGAAGGCTTCTTATACATAATACAAAACACTTACTTACAAAAAAAATAAAAATGTGTGGAATCTACTAGTGGAGTTATTGAACTAACTATAAAGCATTGCAAACTAGGTGGCCTTGGAAGGAGAGTGAGCATCGATGTTTTTCTGAGAGTTTCGAAGCATAAAACAAAATGTAATAATAAAATTAGTTTGGTAAAAAAAATTACTTTACCCTACCTCGATGCACCCGATAGGGACACGCACCGGAGCTCTTTGTTCATTGTTGTGTATTTTTTTGTTTATAATGGATAATGGTTTGCTTTACTAGTTCAGCACCGAGGTGTTAGTTTTATGTGCACACCAGGGCATATGGAACTTATAGGCACACTAGTAAAAAAAAAACTATGACCGCCTGCCTCTGTTAACAACCTCCACTATAAACAGAGAGGGGATAATTTTTTTGAGGAGGTTCCATAAAAACCTTCACTACAAGGTATTCTCCTTTTAGTTCAATACCAACACACCACAAATTAATTCGGTGAATTTCTTTCAACAATATGTGATGCAAAATGATCTGGTGCATAGATTTCAACTATGTATTCCAACTATATAGTGAAAAGTAATTTGATTCATTAATATAATGCAAAACTTGAATTATGAAACTTGTTAAACCATTAAAATCACAGGAAACTTTTATTTCCAAGTTATTTGATCATTAAAACAACATAATTAATTTAAATTTATAAGTCAAATAAATCAAAGTAAATCTCAATGGATGGAGATAACAATAATCATCATAAAATAGCCCCTGAGGGGGCAGCTCAATTGGCAAGTGTCATGATATGAAGTTCCATGAGGTTCCGAGTTCAATTCCCCCCGACTTATCTTGTGCATCACATATGGGGCATTGTGGGCACACCTAGAGGTTATAGTGGTAGAAGTTAGATAACACAACCACGTGTAACGCGAGTACGTGCCCAACTAATTGTTGATTCCGCCAGACATATAAAAAAATCATCATAAAATAATTTTTTCATATTTTATATTTTTTCTAAATATAAATTTAATTTTACAAATTTAAATATTTTTTGTAGTTTTAAAATATATTATTCAATATACATTACAAACTTATATAGTTTATTCAATTTTAAAAGATTTAAAAAAATAAATAAATAAAAAGAATCTTTAAAAAATAAAAAAATAAAGTGACCTTTGTCACTGGAAAGGGGTGGTTGATAGGGCACATATCATTAGCTATATGTACATAGCTTTCACTAGCAATTGGTCCTCATCATCCAGGGTTCATAGCTTGAGTGGTTGGGGCGGACTATTTGTTCTTCTTCCCACCCAGGTTCAATTCTCATAAGTGACATGTTGGCCCGTTGTGATAAGGCCAGAAGGATAGGCACCCCCTTGAGTGGGACCCCCTCATGGGTGTGTCTCTGAACATCTCGGTCCTTGCTAAGTTAGAAGTTTCCTACTAGGCATTGGCTTGCGGGTTGTTGGCACTAGCCTAGGGTTATAGTGGCAGCCAACCAGATTTGAACATGTGCCTCACCCAAGTAATCCCGACGAGTTATCGATTCCCCTAGATCTAAAAATAACAATTGACCCCATCAACTAGTTACCTTTAACAAAAAGAACCTCTCATATTAACCATTTAAGTGATCTCCCATAACCTTTAACACACACAACAAGGGAAGCAAGCCTCCATAATCATAATTCAATCAATTATATGAATGATCCATAAATCTAACAAAGATGCTTACATTCTTTCCTTCAAATAATTAAGATCAAATTATCAAGATATTTTATCTTTATATTATTAATGTTTATACATATAATAATATTTAAAATTATTTCCTTCGAATAATTAAGATCAAATTATGAAAATATTTTATCTTTATATTATTAATAATTATACATATGATAATATTTAAAATGGACCAAATAAATTAAAAAGTTTACAAGTAGTAGGGTGCGAAGATTAGGTTTCATTATCAAAACATTTATCGTGTTGCTAATATTTGTAATGTATAAACTCTTAAAAACCAAAGTAAACACAATAAAGTTATTTCATCTTAAAAACACTATAACAAAAAAATGAAATAATTATTTTTATTCTTTAAAGATAAAATAATAAGGTTGGTCTCAATAAACACTAATATTATCTTCATCGTTGTCACACAAAATTTTTAATTTGTAATGTATAAATTCTTAAAAACCAAAGTAAACATAATAAGGTTATTTCATCTTAAAAACACTATAACAAAAAATAAATAATTACTTTTATCCTTTAAATATAAATAGAACAATGTTGGTCTCAATAAATACTAATATTATCTTCATCATTGTCACACAGAATCTCCTACTAAAACTTTAAAAGTTAATGTAAATGTACACAACTTTTTACTCTACATTAGAATATGCACGTATTAAAATTTAAATGGAGTGTCTTTTTAAAAAACAAATAATTACTTTTATCCTTTAAAGATAAATAGAACAATGTTGGTCTCAATAAATACTAATATTATCTTCATCGTTGTCACACAGAATCTCCTACTAAAACTTTAAAGGTTAATGTAAATGTACACAACTTTTTACTTTACATTAGAATATGCACCTATTAAAATTTAAATGGAGTGTCTTTTTAAAAAACAATGTATGTGCTCTTGAACATAAGGTTAAATTATAATCGGAGTAGTATTTGATTTTATGTATGGGATTAAGGTTAGATGTTACTTGAAAGCACATAACCTCATTATTTTATTCTGCAATGATAATAAAGGATATCAACTTTCTTATAAATACTATCTAAGTTTTAAGTACTTTTTGTCCTAGAGTATGTTTCAAAACTCCTTATGATTATTTACAAGCTTCATCTTTTTTGAACATAAAAAAATAAGTTAGTAACCCAAGACTTAAAAACATCATACAAGAGTGACACTCTACTCCCTTACAAACAACCAACAAATTATTTCATATAGCCAAATTTTTATTATAAACAACAATATTATTTACATATCAAAATCTTAAAATTATATTAATAAAAACTAAAACAACAATACTAAATTTTATAAAAAAAAATCTTAATTTCATTATAAGAAAAAGAAAAAGAAACTCACTCCTCTTTCTGTATTTTCGGAAGTGTATTTAAACTTTCCAGGAAGTATATTTAGTCTAAGACTCTAATGTTACTCTAACTTTAATAGAATACGTTAAGCTAACGTGTGTGTAGCTCATGCAATTTATTTATGCATTACACTTTTGCTCTCTAATTTCAAATGAAAATAATTCCATCGTATGCCTATAGAAAGAAAGAAAGTATTTTTAACGTCCACGAGGCTAAAAATAGCCTATGGGACAGATTGTTTTTCCATCTGAATTTTGTATTCGGCCCTTTTCCTGTGAAGTTTTACAATAATCGCTCCCAGCTTCTCAACACACTCTTTGCTAAATAGATTATCCCAAGAATTAGCTACCAGAATACCCGCATAATTTTCCATGTTGTCTTTGAGGGCTTCACATTCTAAAATGAAATGTTTTTATGTTTCCACTTTTCCGGACGAGCACATAATACATACTCTTTCTTCCCACTTTTCTTTTGGCCTTTTCCAGCGCCCTGTTTCACAACGGAGTTGATGAGAATTAGTCCTTAATTGAGCAATAAGAATTTTAGATCTCCAAGAAATATTGGCCCCTATGTACGCCTTTTGTTGATGGTTATGAGTGGGGTTAAACTCTTCAATGTAGTACTTCTTCTTTCTCCCTAGCTCTTTCTCCCAAGTATGTTTGTGGAACTTATCCATAACAAAAAAAATTATCTCTTTACTCTTTGTAGGACACATGCTCAAGCAAATGCCCCATTTACTAAGCCATTTCTTATTTTGTTGCATCCAAGTCTTCTTTCTTTTGCATAATCTGTCACTAAACACAACCTTAGGCCATCTGCCCTCTTCCATTTGCTCAATTTTTTTCAAATACCTTATGACTCGCACCATAGCATATATCTTTATTTTATAGGAATGACGTCATTTGGAGTATTTACTCAACCTTTTGTCTTGTTAGAATGTTGTCTTATTTGGAAAAATCGAGTGAGATTTCTATGGTATATGTGTGGAATGTTGTCTTATTTGGAAAAACCTAGTGAC
>ML789152.1:236152-265157 GCA_009831015.1 Picea engelmannii | reverse complement strand
ATATATGACAAAATTTCAAGTCAATTTCAAATTTTAATCTAATGAAAATACAAATAAGAAGGTAATAAATAATTTACCTAGGCTCTTTTATCTTGAGGTGGCATGGTTCCATCATAGTGAAGAAATAAAAATTTGGTATTTTCCAAATTTTGAAAATGTGTGGAATCTACTAGTGGAGTTATTGAACTGACTATAAAGCATCGCAAACTAGGTGGACTTGGAAGGAGAGTGAGCATCGATGTTTGTCTGAGAGTTTGGAAGCATAAAACAAAATGTAATAATAAAATTAGTTTGGTAAAAAAAATTACTTTACCCTACCTTGATGCACCCAATAGGGACATGCACTGAAGCTCTATGTTCATTGTTGTGTATTTTTTTGTTTATAATGGATAATGGTTTGCTTTACTAGTTCAGCACCGAGGTGTTAGTTTTATGTGCACACCAGGGTGTATGGAACTTATAGGCACAGTAGTAAAAAAAAAACTATGACCGCCTGCCTTCGTTAACAACCTCCACTATAAATAGAGAGGGGATAATTTTTTTGAGGAGGTTCCATAAAAACCTCCACTACAAGGTGTTCTCCTTTTAGTGCAATACCAACACACCACAAATTAATTTGGTGAATTCGTTTCAACAATATGTGATGCAAAATGATTTGGTGCATAGATTTCAACTATGTATTCCAACTATATAGTGAAAAGTAATTTGATTCATTAATATAATGCAAAACTTGAATTATGAAACTTGTTAAACCATTAAAATCAAAGGAAACTTTTATTTCCAAGTTATTTGATCATTAAAACAACATAATTAATTTAAATTTATAAGTCCAATAAATCAAAGTAAATCTCAATGGATGGAGATAACAATAATCATCATAAAATAGCCCCTGAGGGGGAAGCTCAATTGGCAAGTGTCGTGATATGAAGTTCCATGAGGTTCCGAGTTCAACTCCCCCCGACTTATCTTGTGCATCACATATGGGGCATCGTGGGCACACCTAGAGGTTATAGTGGTAGCAGTTAGATAACACGACCACGTGTAACGTGAGTACGTGCCCAACTAATTGTCGATTCCGCCAGACATATAAAAAAATCATCATAAAATAATTTTTTCATATTTTATATTTTTTCTAAATATAAATTTAATTTTACAATTTTAAATATTTTTTTTAGTTTTAAAATAAATTATTCAATATACATTACAAACTTATATAGTTTATTCAATTTTAAAAGATTTAAAAAATAAATAAATAAATAAAAAGAATCTTTAAAAAATAAAAAAATAAAGTGACCTTTGTTCACTGGAAACTGGAAAGGGGTGGTTGATAGGGCACATATCATTAGCTATATGTACATAGCTTTCACTAGCAATTGGTCCTCATCATCCAGGGTTCATAGCTCGAGTGGTTGGGGCGGACTATTTGTTCTTCTTCCCACCCGGGTTCAATTCTCATAAGTGACATGTTGGCCCATTGTGATAAGGCCAAAAGGATAGGCACCCCCTTGAGTGGGACCCCCTCATGGGTGTGTTTCTGAACATCTCGATCCTTGCTAAGTTATAATTTTCCTACTAGGCATTGGCTTGCGGGTTGTTGGCACTAGCCTAGGGTTATAGTGGCGGCAACCAGATTTGAACATGTGCCTCGCCCAAGTAATCCCGACGAGTTATCGATTCCCCTAGATCTAAAAAAAACAATTGACCCCATCAACTAGTTACTTTTAACAAAAAGAACCTCTCATATTAACCATTTAAGTGATCTCCCATAACCTTTAACACACACAACAAGGGAAGCAAGCCTCCATAATCATAATTCAATCAATTATATGAATGATCCATAAATCTAACAAAAATGCTTACATTCTTTCCTTCAAATAATTAAAATCAAATTATTAAGATATTTTATCTTTATATTATTAATGTTTATACATATAATAATATTTAAAATTATTTCCTTCAAATAACTAAGAAATCAAATTATGAAAGTATTTTATCTTTATATTATTAATAATTATACATATGATAATATTTAAAATGGACCAAATAAATTAAAAAGTTTACAAGTAGTAGTGTGCGAAGATTAGGTTTCATTATCAAAACATTTATCGTGTTGCTAATATTTGTAATGTATAAACTCTTAAAAACCAAAGTAAACACAATAAAGTTATTTCATCTTAAAAATACTATAACAAAAAATGAAATAATTATTTTTATTCTTTAAAAATAAAATAATAAGGTTGGTCTCAATAAGCACTAATATTATCTTCATCGTTGTCACACAGAATTTTTAATTTGTAATGTATAAATTCTTAAAAACCAAAGTAAACATAATAAGGTTATTTCATCTTAAAAACACTGCAACAAAAAATAAATAATTACTTTTATCCTTTAAAGATAAATAGAACAATGTTGGTCTCAATAAATATTAATATTATCTTCATCGTTGTCACACAGAATCTCCTACTAAAACTTTGTCACACAGAATCTCCTACTAAAACTTTAAAGGTTAATGTAAATGTACACAACTTTTTACTCTACATTAGAATATGCACGTATTAAAATTTAAATGGAGTGTCTTTTTAAAAAACAAATAATTACTTTTATCCTTTAAAGATAAATAGAACAATGTTGGTCTCAATAAATACTAATATTATCTTCATCGTTGTCACACAGAATCTCCTATTAAAACTTTAAAGGTTAATGTAAATGTACACAACTTTTTACTCTACATTAGAATATGCATGTATTAAAATTTAAATGGAGTGTTTTTTTAAAAAACAATGTATGTGCTCTTGAACATAAGGTTAAATTACAATCGGAGTAGTATTTGATTTTATGTATGGCATTAAGGTTAGATGTTACTTGAAAGCACATAACCTCATTATTTTATCCTTAACAATGATAATAAAGGATATCAACTTTCTTATAAATACTATCTAAGTTTTAAGTACTTTTTGGTCCTAGAGTATGTTTCAAAACTCCTTATGATTAGTTACAAGCTTCATCTTTTTTTAACATAAAAAAATAAGTTAGTAACCCAAGACTTAAAAACATAAGACAAGAGTGACACTCTACTCCCTTACAAACAACCAAGAAATTATTTCATATAACCAAATTTTAATTATAAACAACAATATTATTTACATATCAAAATCTTAAAATTATATTAATAAAAACTAAAACAACAATACTAAATTTTATAAAAAAAAATCTTAATTTCATTATAAGAAAAAGAAAAAGAAACTCACTCCTCTTTCTGCATTTTCGGAAGTATATTTAAACTTTCCAGGAAGTATATTTAGTCTAAGACTCTAATGTTACTCTAACGTTAATAGAATACTTTAAGCTAACGTGTGTGTAGCTCATGCAATTTATTTATGCATTGCACTTTTGCTCTCTAATTTCAAATGAAAATAATTCCAACGTATGCCTATCATAAATCTTTATTTTATAGGAATGACGTCATTTGGAGTATTTACTCAACCTTTTGTCTTGTTAGAATGTTGTCTTATTTGGAAAAATCGAGTGAGATTTCTATGGTATATGTGTGGAATGTTGTCTTATTTGGAAAAACCTAGTGACATTTGTTTGTTATATGTGTGGTTAGTTAGAAAGCATTTAGTATTTGTCATTTTCAAACAATAAATAATGCATGTGACCTTTTGAAAAGAACAAAGGTAGATGTATTATATGAAACTTGTAAACATTTAATATATACGACACACAATTTTCAACTAATAAATATTGTGTCACCTTTCAAAGGAACACAAAGAGAAGTATATACAAAATTTGTAAATCATTAAAGTCAATATACAACAAAATGGAGGTTAGTTGTTTATTATTTATTGGTAAAATAATAATAATAAATAGTAAGAATAAGTAATCATTCGATGGATTGGTGAAAGTAAAGGTATTAACATTGATTATATTAGAGTTGATGTCTCTTAATGATATGTTCATGCTCATGTTTGTATCAATAATAATAAAAAAGTCATTTTTTCTTCTTCTTTCCCATCTGTATAATTTTAATGTATCAATAATAATAATAAAGTCAATTTATTTTCTTCTTTCCCATCTGTATAATTTTAATCAATAATAATAATAAAGTCAATTTATTTTCTTCTTTCCCATCTATATAATTTTAATTAGGAATAGTACTCAGTAACTATGAACAATATCATACCATATAAAAGGATTAGAGAATCAAAGAAAGAAATATAGAAAAAAAATTGAAAGGACAGAGGTGATTTGTCAAGGTCAGGCCAGGCGAGTCAGAAAAAAGGAATATTTGTATCGATAATAATAAAAGTTGTTGGGGCCATATATAAGTTATGGGAAAAAATAGAAAAACAGATACCCAAATCATGCTTTCTTAGTTAAAGAAAGCATGAGTAGTTGAATGTTACAAGTTGGCTTCTCTTTATTTAATATAATTTCATATTAGAAAGGTGCATGCTTGTTAAATTGAGATACAAGAAACACATGAAAAAAATTCTTTGAATATTCTTCCGACATAATTGGATTCCCTTAATATGTGATATGTTTAGTGTCATTAAAGAGTGAGGCCATCATGGTTCCTTAACTGAGTTGTTGTAGTGTTTGTTACAAATTGGTAAATTGTATATTACCCCAACCTCATGGTGAATTTTTGGGTGGTAAACACTCATAAAGTTTCAAGGAAGCATATTCGATAGTTTATAAGTCACTCATGCACAATGGGTATTTAATGGGTATTTATACATGTGGGTATTTATATATGTGGTAGGCTTGAATCAATTTTAGAGACAAATAATTTCATTAAAGGATGCAAGTTGGAAAAGCTAAAATACTCATAAGAATAGAGGCATCCCTTTAAATAATGGATAAAGTTCAATTTTGATGGTGTCTCTAAAGACAAACCTAGCTTCATTGGATCAAGACTAGAATTTAGGATTGTCAACGGAATATTATTGTAGTTTTATATAAATTCCTCTAAAACATATCCAATAAAGTGTAGATGGGAGCCTTAATAATGAGCATAACTTAAGCTCGGAAATGTTGATTTAAGAAAGCCATTTGAGAATGCAGCGCCAAACTAGTAATTGATCCTCTCAATCGTAAATTTCATATTATTTCATGAAAAAAAATTAGCTATTCCTCTTTGATTAGGAAGGTTATAAGATGTTCTGGATGATATAGGTTTGATCATGTCATAAGGTCAACCAATCATGTGGTAGATTGGTTTGTAAACATAGTAGTCACCACCAAGAAATATAAACCATTGTCCTTGGGAGTCCACTCCTTCATGGAAAAGGACATTAGTTTCTCTTCTTGACCCAAGGGTCTCCTCTTCCACTTTGAGCCCCACCCTCCCTAAAGAGGAGAATTTAGGGATTGTCAAACGAATATTATTGCAATTTTATAAAGTGTAGGTGGGAGCCCTAATAATTTGGGTATAGCTTAATGATTCATAAACAATATGTTTATATCCTATCTCCTTCACCAACATGGATCCGTTAGAAATTTCCAATCTCCTTTAATTCCTACAAGTGTTGTTAGAACTGCAAGACAAGAGATGATGTTAAATTCTCTATAAACTTATTCTTAGATTTTCTTACTATGCAATGTTTGGACACAACAACCAGAACTCAATGAACCATCACTAATATTTATCATGGTCATGTACAAAGGATTCAATCGGAGCTTCCACTACATCTCATTCGCTCAAACGCCAATCCAATAAATGTAATGATATGACCACTCTCTTACACTTAAACACCACTCAAAGAAGCAGCATGGCATGACCACTCTCATTAAAATATGTATAAGATGAAAACTAAATAATTATGTGAGAATTGGATTTATGAAAAGGTGGTGAAAGAGATAAATGAATTCCATGTGAAGCACATTTAACATGGATACATCCAAACCAAGGCAATTCACCAATGCCAAAATGTTAAGCAATCAATTAAAGAGTACGGGTTCTAATTGAGTGGCATGATTTATCACTCATCTCTCTTCCAAATCATCAAGCAACCATCCAAATAGACTAACATGCCCAAGTAGAAAATCATGTGACCCTAGGGAGCAGGAGGTAGCATGTCAAGGATGCATACGACCTTCAACTCACCCCAAATAGATGTGTATGGTTATGGGGAGGACGCAGGTGCTACATATGGATTCCAAGGAAAATACTACATTTATTTGAAGTGATTATCACTTCATTGGGTTGTGGCTTAATGATTGGAATGGGATATTGTCATGAAAATAGTGTGGGTTAAAACTTTGACGAGTGTAAATCCCTTTGTGTGTCTGCAAGGGAAGGTGTTTGATCGCCCAAAATTTGTTTCCCTTAGTCATAAAAAAGACTTAACACAAGTCAAATAAACCAATTTAATTTAAGTGAACATTAATATAATACTTTATATTTTTTACATATAACAAAATTTATGTGACGTGGTGACATTATGTTTCTTTTTTAATCTCACTATATTTGTTTTAAGACAATTCTAAGGGGAGGTACAAGTAATTCAATAGAATGGAATATGCGATTTCATTTTATTAAGAATAGTAATGAAAAGGAGCAATGGTAGGTGCAGGGGGGGTCGTTATAAATCCCAATGGACAACAAGAAATAAGTTTTGAATGGGGTTTAGGTGAAGCATCCAATAATCAGGTTGAGGTGCTAACACTTTATCAAGGGATCAAGATCCTCAATGCAAGGCGGATTAGGAATTTGATAGTCATTGGAGACTCAACTATCATTATAAGACTCATGTTCAATTAAACCACTTCATTCGAATGTAATTTGGCAAGGCTCATTTTGAGAATTCATAAAAAGGTAAGGCAGTTTGATTCAATTGAGTATTTCTGTGTTTTCAAAGCCCAAAATCCCCAAGCTGACTATTTGTTCAAGGAGGCCTCCAACTTGGATGTAGGAAAATTGAGAGAAAAATGTGGGATTCTGTTTTCTCCTATCCCTTAGCAAGCAATCCAATGATCTAACCGAACTATATTAAGCACTCCCCAATTAATTCCATGTCGCAAGTTGGATTCAAGAAGGTAGGGCGGGACTTAATTCTCTTGAGATCCTTGGTATGCTTACACAGTTCGAGCTTGATGGTGGAACATCTTTTCATGTTTGCAATTATCAAGGTGATGGATGCAGGTTGGAGAATCCATAATCTTATATTGGTTGTTTTCCTCTCCAATTTGATCCATGCTTTGAGACCTTAAGAGTATCATTCTCCATAGGAATGTGTGTTGGCTTCATCGGTTTGGGGAGGGTCGCAGAATTTGATTGCAGATATTCTAGGTGGGACTCAGAATCTTTTTGCAGAGATTCATCTTATTTTTTTTTTGGCATACTTATAACATTGTCAAGGGCCTAGAATGCATAGAATTTGAGCCATGCTTGAAGGCCTAAAAAACATCATTCACAATAGGAATTGTGCATCAACTTCAGCGATTGTAGCAACCCTACCGTTATGGTGACAACAACGACAAATAATTTTTGTTTTTCTTTTTCTTTTTAAGTTTAGGAGAAAAACATCACCTTTAGTCAAGGGTTGCTTGTTGTAGTGGAAAAGGGTTGTCGAGGGGTGTAGTATGGACTCTAAACTTTAAAAAATAATTTAAAATCTTGAGTTCAGTAGCTATGATTACAACATAAAGTAGAAGTTCGTTCCAAAGGAATGGGTTTGTCCAGAACTCCAATCCAAGAAATTCATTTTAAAAAGGATAAATTGAATGTCGAGTCAACACACTCCGTTGAACATAAATTGGAAAAACAACACATCCGACTTGAAGGATTAAAAAGGTATTGACAGAACTACGACGTGTACAATTCTAAACCCAAAACATCGTTAACTTTATTCAAACGTGACAACTATTCCTTGTAACTGTACCTTTCCACTACCTTAATGTAATTAATGAATCCCTTCAAATTTTTAATTGCAAAAGAAATTAAAGTAAAATAATAATAGAAATGTCAATAGTTTGCATTGCATTAAATCTAGTAAATTAAACTTGCATTGTTAATAGTAATTCTCCAATTGTAGATCATTGAGAATTGCAAATTTGAAATATAAAACATCTGGGGAAAATGATCAATTGATTGGAAATTGTGATTAATTAATTAACTAATTTACTAAACAATCTAAAGGCTTGACTTGAGTAGTCATTGTTAAATAACAAAAGAAACTTATTCCAAAAATTAGGAACGTAATTTCCTAAGTATGAATCCATTAAAACCTAACTAGTCATGTACGTCTAATTAGTTTGTGGATTTAGTGTAAAAGGCAAACCTTTAAGAACTATATTGTTGGCCAATAGGAATCTTT
This sequence comes from Picea engelmannii, assembly GCA_009831015.1. NCBI lineage: Eukaryota > Viridiplantae > Streptophyta > Pinopsida > Pinales > Pinaceae > Picea > Picea engelmannii. The sequence goes on along the minus strand of ML789152.1, from coordinate 256,836 downwards.
GGTTTTTGTTCTAGTAACTAAGATATCGCTATCTAGAAGATTATATCCCTGTCTAAAAACATTCGCACAGTAGAAGGGTATTATATTCCAGGTGGCACAAATCTTTTGTTGAACACGTGGGGTATCCACATAGACCCCGTTGTTTGGGAACGTTCCATGGATTTCGAGTCGGAAAGGTTAAGAATAGTTACAGCCCAGACGTGAATGACCACGACTTTAAATAGATACCATTTGGGTATGGGAGGAGAGCCATGCACATGCTTAAGCTCATTGTGGGTAGACTCGTCCATAGTTTCGATTGGACCATTCCAAAGGGATTTGAAGGAGTAGATATGAGTAAAGAGTGTGGTAATAGGTTGCATAAAGAGGTCCCAATGAAGGTCGTGATCGAACCTCGCCTCCCTCACCATCTAACTTAACTATGTCCTCTGGCCTTCCTCAACCACATAATTGTGGTTGTGCTCGCTATAATGTTGTTATCCATTTCAATTCCAAGATCGCTAATAACAAAGCATCATGGTCTAACAACGCTACCTAACAAGTATACCATCAACTAAATTCTATCTAAAATCAGGTCACTACCTAACCAAGGCATTTATGTCCCACCATGCATGAAATCGTTGTATATTACCCATGATACATAAAAATTCGCAGTCACATAATTTCGCAGCCATAAACTATAGAATCGTTGTCAATTAAAGATTTAATTCGCAGACACAATTATATATGTAAAACGCTGACAACAATGTTAATTTCGCTATCCAAGAAGTGGCCATCCATAAAAGTAAATCGTTGTCAACAGTGATCAAAGTTGTTGTTGAAATGCAAGCAAACGCAATGGTGAAGAAGTTACAGATTAAGGTTGTGGATTGGTCTTCTGCAAGGCAACTCTTTGGTCATGTCAGTCACAGCATGGACAGGAACAAAGGGAAAGGTTTCACGAACTAGAATCGCAGTGGAGACAGCTAGTTAAAGGATTGGATGCTTCTGCTAAGTTGATAGTAAATCCTTGGTGGGCACGAATTTCTAAACCATAGTGGCAGCCAAGAAGGGAAGGAGTGTTGCAGGAATTACAATCCTACAGTAACAATACTAACATTAATATTGCAGAGAATCAGGATGCTTGCAAGGCAGGGAAGCAAAGTCAGATATCAGAAGTAAATTCATCACTATGCAACAAGGAAGAGTAGGAAAGGAAGGATGGGAGATCTTCCTAATAAAAATCAAATAATAGTTCTCTAGAAAACGATCTTGTTAGTAATGTTAACAGTCATTACTTCACACCATGGGTTATTGCAGTCACACTTAGCCAGAAATTGTTGTCTTTAATAATATTCATTGTCAAAAAAAAATGAAAGCACATAAAGATTTTGTTGAGCGAAATATGAGTTCATTGTGTGTTGATATCACTGACTAAAAAAGGGTTAACAATTATAAAAGGGAGTTAGTAGGGAGTTGATTACAAATTGTTGTCAATAACACAATTAAAAACGTAGTGATTATAACATATGTAAAATGCAGTCAAAGTAACATATGTAAAATGCAGTGAATGCAAATGATGTATGTGTATTGAACGTTGTCGAAATTTTTGTTGTCATTCCCAGGTTTTAAAAAAAATGGAGTCAAACCAAGGGGTAAATTCGTTGCCTTTTAATCAAGAACTATCAATCGTTGTCTGTACATATTAAATCATTTATGAATAGTAAAATTGCTTCTGAGAATTAAATTCAGTCTAGATAGTCAAATCATTTCTAGAAATTAGAATAGTTCTCTGGATAGTAAATCACAGTTAGTAAAATGTAAATTGCAGTCCATAAACCAAACAAGCGTTGGGTTTGGTGTAATAACGCAGACGCATAAAAATAAAACGCAAACAAACATTAAAAGAAATTGATCCGGATTATTTTTGGTACGAAATGAGAGCGGAGATATAACATAGAAATATTCAGAGATATTGCAAGAGAGAAAACAATATAACAGAGATATAGCAGAAATATAACAAGAGTCACAGATATACAGTAATACACAATTTCTATTAATGAAATAAATGTACAGAGACTGTAAAATACAGAGTGAAAGACTTGCTAGAATGGTGGTAGCTTATCTCTAAGAAGAGATGTGATGACTACTCGCATCCGTGAGAAGATGATTATTACAATGAGGCCCTAAGGGCCTTTTTAACATAAGTAAAATCTAAAACCCTAACCCTGGAAGATGAAAAGCCAAAAGGTTTGTGGGCCCCGATGGGGATAGTTGATATGTCAACTTCCCGGGGGCGTAACTTTTGCATACGATCTCTATTTGGGGCGTTTGATAGCTTGTTGGAAAGATCTATCGAGAACTACAACTTTTGGGTGAGAAACATTGATCTATGATCCATGTTTCTCCCCTTTTCTCAAAAAACATCGTTTAGGGCCTCAAAATGGCCCTTGAAGTTAAAAACTGCTAAAAATAGTAAATTACCAAAATTGTCATAAACATGTTTTGGGCCAGTTGGAGAAGGTGGGTGGCCACCGATATCCACATGGATCAATCCTCCCTCCTTAGGAAGCAATGGTCTCCATTGCGTTGAGTTCCTGGGGGAGAGGGGAAAGCGATTGTTGAATCTGAATCTTGGTGATCTGCTTGCCTTGCTGGAGATGTGGCGTTGCTTAGCTTGTTGAAGGCTATCACGAACCTTTGGCTGGAAGGTTTGGACCTTTTTAACCAATCTGGCTATTTTAGATGACTATGTGCAAAAGGAATCTTAGTGCTTTGCTGCAACCTTGTCGACCTGCTTCTGTTGGATAGAAGGTGCTTGGGTCGAAACTGTGGTGGTTGCAGTATCCTTCTGTTCACCCTTTGAACAGATTGTGGAGAAGATGAATTTTGTAGTATGAGATACTACCTTGCGGCACTATTTAGGTGGGGCAGTAGTTGGAACTACCTCTGGTATCCTGTAGAGATGACCCCCCTGAGTAACAATGACACTACAGGGTCGAGACTCATAGATAGCATGGCATTTCCACATATATGGTTGGCCCAAGATAACATCACAGACATCCAATGGGCCAACATCACATAATACCTCATCCTTGAAGGGTTGGATGTCGTATGATAATCGACACTCCTGGCTGACATGAAGATCTCGTCCTTGGCAAAGCCACCCGATGTTGTATGGTTGCGAGTGTGGTGTTGTTGACAATCCCAATTGTTTGACGACCTCTGCTGAGATGAGGTTCTTATAGCTTCCGCTATCAATAATAAAATGCAGCGGGGTCCCCTTCACCCACATCTATGAATTAAAAAGGTGCTCCCCCTCTTCTGGATCTGTTGGTTCTTCTGGTTGAATTGATGCGGTCACGACAATAGCAGTGGGGTCTACGTTGATGATCTGTCTTTTACCAGTATTTTCAGAATCAGATTCTAAATCAAGGTTCAGCTCCTTGTCTTTGATCTCGGCCACCAATGACTGTTTTGAGCGACATTCATCAGTGTTGTGCCAAGGGATTTTGTGGAAATCGCACCATTTTCCGGTGTCCTTCTTTGTCTTCCCGTGACCCTTCTTTTCTTGTGGCTTGGACTGGTTTTCGGGAGACTATTTGTTAGGGTTTTCTTTGTCATACTTTGGTTGTTGTGGATTTGTAGACTCGAACTCTCGTTTGTTCTGGTGCTTAAACTTCTGCTCGATTTTAACAGCATATCGATAAGCAGCACCAAGTGATGAGATGTCCAGAAAATCCATTTCAGTTTGGATGTATCTGTGTAGAGCCCCACGGTATTTCAGAACCAAATTTCATTCAGAGTCTTTGATACCCAGCTTGGTGCGAAAGGTATGGAAGGTATTAGTGAACTCTGAAACTGCTTGGCCCCTCTCTTGCCGCAGTGTGGTCCATCTCATGTATCGGTCCTCATAGTTGCCAACAGGGTAATATTGTTCCTTTACCGCATCCACAAAAAAATACCAAGTGGGCTCAGCCCCATATATTCCAAACTCCTCTGTGGAACTCTGCTCCCAGTAAGTTTCCCACCAATGTTTGACATGGGGGAGATCCTTAAGGAGTGCGAAGGTGATATTTTCCTTGTCGAAAAAATTATGAATAGAGAAATAACCTTCTAGCATATTTAACCATTTATCTAGGGCATCTGCATCTATTTGACCTTCAAATACGGGAATATCAAAATTAACTTGTACCTTGAAAGGTGAGGTGCCTTCAAAGTGGCCGCTTGATGAAGATGTGCCTAATGCTATCAGCAGGCATTGAAGGATGTGGGAAAAATTCTCCATCATTTCGTCCCTCTGTCGCATGAGAGCTTGCTCAAGCAACAAACTGATAGGATCGTCTGCTCCATCATTTTTATTTTATTCTTCCATTGATGGTTTCTTGGGTGTGAAAGAGAGATTGTCCTAAAGAGAGACAAGATCGAGACCCAACTTGCTATACTCGGACCTCGTTGGGGACATGCACTGAAAAACAATCAAGAGCAGCATGCTCTGATACCACTGATCCGGATTATTTTCGGTACGAAATGAGAGCGTAGATATAACATAGAAATATTCAGAGATATTGCAAGAGAGACAACAATATAATAGAGATATAGAAAAAATATAACAAGAGTCATAGATATACAGTAATACACGATTTCTATTAATGAAATAAATGTACAGAGACTGTAAAATACAGAGTGAAAGACTCGCTAGAATGGTGGTAGCTTATCTCTAAGAAGAGATGTGATGGCTACTCGCATATGTGAGAAGATGATTATTACAATGAGGCTCTAAGGGCCTTTTTAACATAAGTAAAATCCAAAAACTTAACCCTGGAAGATGAAAAGCCAAAAGGTTTGTGGGCCCCGATGGGGGTAGTTGATACGTCAACTTCCCAGGGGTGTAACTTTTGCATACGATCTCTGTTTGGGGCGCTTGATAGCTCGTTGGAAAGATCTGTCCGAGAACTACAAATTTTGGGTGAGAAAAATGATTTAAAATCCATGTTTCTCCCCTTTTCTCAAAAAACATCGCTTAGGGCCTCAAAATGGCCCTGGAAGTTAAAAACTGCTAAAAATAGTAAATTACCAAAATTGCCAAAAACATGTTTTGGGCCAGTTCGAGAAGGTGGGTGGCCACCGATATCCACCTGGATCAGAAACACAGTGGTAATCATTCACAAGAAGTTGCAATAAAATCATTCAACCATGAATCCATCAAGCAGAGATGAGTAAGGGATAGGCAGGTGGGCAAAAATAACCTTCGCTCATCATCCACGCATAGAAAAGAGGGGCATTAGAATCTATAGGTCATTATGCACCAGAGTGAAAACCGTCGATTTGGCTCCTGTTCAATTGCTCAAGCGTGGACTGGTGATCTAGGGATGAGTACGAAAGATAAGGCACAATCTCTTAATAAAAGAAAAATCAATAAAATAAAACAGATCAGTGATAGTAATCGGGGATTGGTTGCCAAGGAAATCAATTCAAATGCAACGAGCATAAAGCTATGATAACGTTAAGTTATCGATTTAAAAATTTGAGTAAAACACTTTTCTTTACACAATTAAAAGTACAGAAATGAAAGCGCGAGAACAATATTTATCTACCATTCAAAATAAATGCAGGCGTACAGTATCCCAAGTTGGCAGCTCCGAGTCGTTGTCCTGCGCACTCCATTCATCTCCCACTTGTCGACCGATGTGACTTCACTGGTACCTCCCATCCAATGCTAAGGGTACTCTTCTTCCCCCTTAGCCCCCCGAGCCGCAAAGGGGCCACACACACTCTACCAAAGAACAACTAGCACCCAGCTCGCCTCACAAGGTTGAGCTACCACTCGTTACCTGAGCTGGGTATCCCAACTCCCACAAGATAAGTTAGTCAAGTCAAAAATTCTACAACGTAATGTTACGCATCAAAGATGATCCCCTACTCCTCCTCCTCCATCCTTTTTATAGGTTTTCCAAGTGATTTCTTTCCCAATTTCCCATTTAATTTAATTTTCATTAATTTAATTCAAAAAAGTCTCCCCCGTACACATGTCACCCATCCCCCTAGTTGCACCAAAAATTAATTTCATTAATTATTTAATTACTCCTATTTCCCTCACACACCAAAAAGCATTCCTAAAATCGCTCCTTGGTGTCCCCATATTCCCTTACACATTTTAAATGACTTGCGCCCTTACTAAATTCCTAGTTGAGTTCAAATTAGAAAGTTCTTAAAGGAAAGATTCCTTACTAAGTTAGTCATTCATCTTTTTCCTTACATTTCTCTCTTTCTTTATGTTTCCCCTTTTTCCCCTAGTTTCCTATTTCTTTTAAGTTTCCCTTTTTATCTAAAACTCAAATTAGCAAGTGTAGAAAAACCACCTTTTACCCCTTTTTCTTTTTAATTACTAAAATTTATTTAGCCTATGTAGAAAACAATCATTTCTTGTTTAAAATTTTAATCCCCCAAAATAATTTAATTTTAATAAATTAATTGAATTGCTTACCCCCTTCTCGTTACATGTTTAATTATGATTATAATATTTTTTCCACAAGTGTTACTTAGACCTAGATTTTAATTTCCTAGGCTAGGCGACATTTTTATTAGGGAAATTTTTTAAATCTTACTTGACCATCATTCGTTCTAAGGTCATCCAGGTTTATTCACTTACTAGTTAAAAATGTGGCGTTCCCTTCAGGTGGCACTAGGTTCTCCAAGGGTGCCACTCACCTCATTATGTTTTCCTTGCGCGACGTGCCCTTCAGAACACACTACATGCTCCAAGGGTGCCACTTGCCTCATTATGTTTTCCTTACAGGACGTGCCCTTCAGAATGCACTACGTGCTCCAAGGGTGCCACTCACCTCTTGACTAACTTGGTAGACATCAAAAACCCCTAGAGTCAAAACTCCACCAGGTGATCTTGTGGGAGACTAAGGTCCTCTAAGGAATAAGGCCCTTGCCTTATTTCACACCCCTTAGAATCATCATGAGTGACTATCACAGTCTACCCTCATGGCATCGTGGATCTTTTCGAAATAGGTAATCGTTAACCTACAGTTCAAGCCACGGAGGGAGCACTAGTAGGCTGTGGAAGGGTTGTTGTCCACACCTCTCCCTCAACGTCTCTGGTTGTCGTGTGTGACCCCTCTACTCCACATGTGAGTCTGGTCGGAAAGCTATCGTCAGCCTGCATCATCCACAAATCATGTCAGCAATAATAATCAATCATCCTAACATCTCATCAAATGTACATATGTCATGTCTACAACAATCAAACCTCAATAATTCACTCCCTGACTCAATCTGGATTCCAAGGGGTTTCATCAATGCCTCTGCATCCTCGAGGTCCAAAGTCCTGGACACTCAGGAGAACCCATTCAATAGAACCTGTATATGTAAATACAAAAAATAACATATAATCATATCCATAATGCCTCATAATCATAATCAAACGGCCAATAGTATAATAATCCGGATCACTTGCAAGAAAGTGTCCTCAAAGAATAACTTCACTCAGTGTGAGCAAGAGTGAGATGTTACATACACCCCCCTCTTGGTCTAAACTTCGTCCCGAAGTTTCACAGTATATAAGTGCCAAAATTATGTGTATCACAGTATCAGAAGTCTATCTATCAAACAAAAATGTGTCCTCTCAGGTCGTAGAGAGCAGACTATAGTTTTCCCACTGGACCTTGACCTGATCTATTGTTCAACATTGTAGTTGTCAAATTCGATGATCCAAGATGTGGATCGGCTCAGCTGTGAGCACCCCCTCATCCGATACCTACAAGGAACTCATGTCAATAACATGTGTATGATCACTAATATAATGTCTCAAAATAGATACATGAAAAACATCATGCATACGCCTCAAAGAGTCAGGCAAGTCTAGTCGCTAGGCCACGGGCCCCTTCCTCTCCACAATCTCGAAGGGTCCCATAAACCTAGGAGATATTTTATCTCCCTTTCCAAACTTTATTGAACTCTTATGCGGTTTTACCCACAAGAAGACTCGATCACCAACTTCGTAACTACGGTCGACACGGCGCACATCGGCATAACTCTTCTGTCGATCCTACACTTCTTTGATCCTTTGTCTTATTGTTTGCATTTGATATTCCATTTATTGGATTGCTTCTGGCCCCACCAGGACTCTATCCTCAAGCCGATCCCAACAAAAAAGTGTCTGACATAGTCACCCATAAAGAAACTCGAAAGGCGTCATCTTAATGGTGTTTTGGTAACTATTGTTATAAGAGAATTATACTAGTGGAAATAATTCTTCCCAACGCTTCTTTTGGTCCATCACGTACATGTGCAACATATCTTCCAAGACTTGGTTTGTTCATTCAGTCTTCCCGTCGGTCTCAGGGTGATACGCAGTACTAAAGTTAAGTTGGGTTCCCAAGGTTTCTTGGAAACTAGTCCAAAATCGTCCAGTAAACATCGATCCTCAATTGGATATAATCCTCTTAGGCACGCCATGCAGCCTGATAATATCACTAATGAAAACTCTAGCTATGTTAGGTTCCTGATACGTCGTACGCATAGGAATAAAATGAGCACTCTTTGTCAGAGTGTCGACTACCACAAAAATCGATTCGTGTCTCCTTGTCGTCAATGGAAATCCAACAACGAAATCCATCGAAATGACCTCCCATTTCGATTATGGAATAGTGTGTGGATGTAGTAATCATGTTGGATGTCTATGTTCATCCTTTACCTACTGACATTCTAGACGTCTGACCACATAGTTGACTATGTCTGCCTTCATTCCTTTCTAGAAGAATAAGGGTTTAAGGTTTGCCCTCATCTTCGTGAGCCATGTACACTGCTCTGTGAGCCTCATTTAGGATCAAACTCCTCAACTCGTCATTCAGTGGTATGTAAATTCGATTTTTAAATCTCAATAATCCATCTTCGTCAAACATAAGTCCTTCAAATCTTGGTACCATCATTGTGTTTTGTCAAATAAAATCCTTGACCTCTTTGTACCAGTCATTGTCACGTTGTAAAGTTAGAATATTTTCACATAGATTCGTTTGAAGAGGAAACACCGAAAATATGTGAGGTCTCCAACTCAATGAATCTATCAATCAATTCATTGTTCCTTTTATGTAAGTAATCTCAAAATCGTACTCGCTAAGCAATTCTGACCAAAGTCGTTGTCACGCGTTCAGGTCGCTTTGCGTAGTCCACAATGGTTCATTTTTAGTTAAAATTTTCATCCAACAAGGTAGTGTCTCCAAACCTTCAAGGCATATACAATGGCTAACAACTCCAAATCATGTGTCGTGTAGTTCTCCTCATGCCTTCTCAATTTCCTCGAGATGTAAGCGATCACTCGACTGTATTGCATCAATACTTCGCCTAAGCCTTCCTTGGATGCGTCAGTGCATACCAAGAAGTCTGTGTCCATGTTAGGGACTTTTAGTATCGGTGTTGTTGTCAACAACTCCTTGAGCCTATGAAATGCCTCCCTGCATTTCTCAGTCCAAATAAACTTTTTGTTCTTCTTCTGCAATTCCATGATCGGATTTTCTATCTTCGAAAATACCTTGACGAATCGTTGGTAGTATCGTTCTAAACCCATGAAGCTATGCAATTTTGGGACATTCATCAGCATAGGCCATTCCATAATAGCCTCAACCTTTTCTGGATCCATGGTGATACCTTCTTCGGAGATGACATGCCCTAAGTAGTGAATCTTTGATTGGTAAAACAAGCATTTAGACAATTTCCCATACAATTTGTTCTCTCGCAGACACTGTAGTACCAAGTGCAAGTGATCGTCATGCTCCTCTATCGTCCGAGAGTAAATAAAAATATCGTCAATGAATACTTGGAAAAACTTGTCCAAGTACTCTCGGAACACCCCATTCATCAAACTCATAAATAACCCTGGGGCATTCGTAAGTCCAAACGGTAAAATAGTAAACTCGTAATGTCCAAACCTCGTCTTAAAGGAGGTCTTAGGGACATCATCCTCCTTGATCCCTAACTGGTGATACCCTAATCTCAATTCGATATTTGAAAACACCATCACACCCTTCATCTAATCAAAAAAATCATCAATCCTCAACAATAGATATTGATTCTTGATCATCGTGTTATTCAATTGATGGTAGTCAATGCAAAGTCTCCACAACCCATCCTTCTTTTGTATGAAAATAACAGGCACACCCCATGATGACACACTTGGACATATAAGTCCTAGGTCCAACAACTCCTTCAGTTGCATTCTCAACTCCTGTAACTCTGGGGTTGACATCCGATAAGGCGTTCTTGCTATTGGTTCAGTCCCCAATTTTAGGTCTATGGTAAATTCTAATTCCCTTTCTAGCGGCATCTCAGGTAACTCCTCCGGAAAGACGTACACAAACTCTCTCACCATCGGAAGGTGTTCTAAACCTTCCGCTACTCCCTTCTCATTTAATGCAAGGATCGCATAAATCTTATAGCCCTTAAGCATGCTCTTCCATAGCTGCAAGGAAGAGATGAACCTCAGGGAAACTCCTTGGTTCCGACTTATAATCATGTGTCTTTGTCCTTCATCATCGACCAAGCTCAACCATTTCATCTTACAGTTGAGTATCGCCTCATGCGATTCCAACCAGTCCATACCGATCACGATGTCATAAGATCCTAATATCATGACGTACAGGTTGGCCCCGGTCACAAACTCTCCCAGGTTAAGGGTACACCCCATAACCTTCCCTCCAACCTTTTGTTTAGCTCCCGAAGCCATCTCTACAAATCTAAACTCATCATGTTCAACTGCCTTTACCTTAATTCTTTTTAGCATTGCACCTGAAATGAATCTCTCGGTAGCACCGGGATCTATCAAAATACTAAGGGTCTAGTCAGTGACGGTACCTGACGTCTCGAGCATATTTGATTGGTGCTCTGCCTGTCATCTATTCACCGCTACGTGAATCTGATGGGCCTTGCCCAAATCTCCCATAGTAGTGGGTCTGGATGATCCAGACACTCTAGTCCTCTCCACTAGGCAGTTGCGCTAGTAGTGTGGCTCCCCACATGTCGAACACCCCTTCTTTGGTCCAGTGCTCCTAGTACCCGAAGTAGAAGTTGATATCCCATCGGCCTGGAATCCTCATCTGTTCTGTTGAACAAGCCTAAACTATTGTTGTTGTGGTCAATGATGTTGTTGATGTTATGGTCCCCAGTAAGGAGTCTGTTGTTGAGGCGTCGATTGTCGAGGTGTAGTGAAAGTGGATCCTCTCTAGACGCCACGATATCCTAGAGTCTATCTAGTTGGTGTCTGATGTTGTTGTGCACCAGATGACATCTTCCCTGCTAGTCTTGCTAGAGGTTTTCTCTGACCCGCGCTGATAAGATCCTCCTCCACTATGAGGGACTTCTGGACGACATCATGGAAGGTCTGAGGCATCAAAATCCTAACCTTTTCACGTATGTTGACGTTAAGGCCAAACAAAACTCTGTTGACCTTAAGTTTCTCGGTATTAAGGTGCAGATCATACTGAATCAACTCCATAAAATGGGCCTCATACTCAGGCACCATACGGCCACCCTGTTACAAGGCATTGAACTCGTTGAGTTGATGCTCAATGAATTCCTCTGATAGTTACCTCTCTTGGAACCATTCCTCAAATAGTTCCCATGACACGTCTCTGACGGCCATGTTCAATTGTGGCAGGAGTGTCTTCCACCATAGAAGAGTGCTCCCCTTTAGTTGAAATACCACCATGCAGACCTTCATGTTGGAGGTATAGTCAGGAAATGAAAATCACATCACCATATTCTCCAACCATGCCTCGGCGGCTGCGTCGTCTAGGGCACCAAAGAACTCAAGAAATTTGACCTTCTTGAGTTCGCGATGAATGCTACCAGTACCGACTAGAGTGTGTGGTGGACCCTCAGGGGGTGTCGGCACCCTGGCCTCATCTCTGTGCAAACGGTTTATCAATGCCTCAGACATCCATTGAAAGGACCTCATCAGCCCAACCACATCACCCACCGCTATCTGCTCCTCCATGACCACATGTTTGTCTCCCTTAGGGTTAGACCCCTCAAGCATGGATGTTGTTGGGGGCGTCACTCCTCCTCCCCTAGCATCCTATCGTCTGCCTCCACGGCGTCCTCTAACATGATTACCTGCACAAATACAAATCAACTTAATTAGCAACATTATAATCAAATATCACATCAACGAAAGTTGTAGTGATCCCAAGTCGCAGGTTGAACCTGCTCTGATACCATATGTAGGAACCCTACCGTTATGGTGACAATAGCAACAAATAAATTTTGTTTTTTTGTTTTTTTTCTTTTTTTTCTTTTTGTGTTTAGGAGAAAAACATCACCTTTAGTCAAGGGTTGCGTGTTGTAGTGGACAAGGTTTTTCGAGGGGTGTAGTATGGACTCTAAACTTTACAAAATAATTTAAAAGCTTGAGTTCAGTAGCTATGATTACAACTTAAAGTAGAAATTTGTTCCAAAGGAATGGGTTTGTCAAGAAATCCAATCCAAGATATTCATTTTAAAAAAGAGAAATTGAATGTCGAGTCAACACACTCCATTAAACATAAATTGGAAAAACAACACATTCAGCTAGAAGGATTAAAAATGTATTGACAGAACTACGACGTATACAATTCTAAACCCAAAACATCGTTAACTGTATTCAAATGTGACAACTATTCCTTGTAACTGTATATTTCCACTACCTTAATGTAATTAATGAATCTCTTCAAATTTTTAATTGCAAAAGAAATTAAAGTAAAATAATAATAGATATGTCAATAGTTTGCATTGCATTAAATCTAGTAAATTAAACTTGCATTGTTAATGATAATTCTCCAATTGTAGATCATTGAGAATTGCAAATTTGAAATATAAAACATTTGAGGAAAATGATCAATTGATTGGAAATTGTGATTAATTAATTAACTAATTTACTAAACAATCTAAAGGCTTGACTTGAGTAGTCATTGTTAAATAACAAAAGAAACTTATTCCAAAAATTAGGAACATAATTTCCTAAGTATGAATCCATTAAAACCCAACTAGTAATGTACGTCTGATTAGTTTGCGGATTTAGTGTAAAAGGAGAACCTTTAAGAACTGTATTTTTGGCCAATAGGAATCTTTGGTTTTTGGTCTAGTAACTAAGATATCGTTGTCTAGAAGATTATATCTCTGTCTAAAAACATTCACACGGTAGGAGGGTATTATATTCCAGGTGGCACAAAGCTTTTGTTGAACGCGTGGGGTATCCACAAAGACCCCGTTGTTTGGGAATGTTCCCTGGATTTCGAGCCGGAAAGGTTAAGAATAGTTACAGCCCAAATGTGAATGGCCACGACTTTAAATAGATACCATTTGGGTATGGGAGGAGAGCCATGCACATGCTTAAAATCACTATGGGTAGACTCGTGCATAGTTTCGATTGGACCATTCCAAATGGAGTTGAAGGAGTAGATATGAGTAAAGAGAATGGTAATAGGTTGCATAAAGCAGTCCCAATAAAGGTTGAGATCAAACCTCGCCTCCCCAACCATCTAACTTAACTATGTCCTTCGAAGTTCCTTAGCCACATAATTGTGGTTGTGCTAACTATAATGTTGTTACCATTTCAATTCCAAGATCGCTAATAACAAAGCATCACAGTCTAACAACGCTACCTAACAAGTATACCATCAACTAAATGCTATCTAAAATTAGGTTGTTGCCTAACCAAGGCATTTATGTCCCACCATGCATGAAATAGTTGTATATTACCCATGATACATAAAAATTCGCAATTACATAATTTCGCAACCATACACTATACAATCGTTGTCAATTAAATATTTAATTTGCGGTCACAATTATATATGTAAAACATTGACAACAATGTTAGTTTCACTATCCAAGAAGTGGCCATCCATAAAAGTAAATCGCTGTCAACAGTGATCAAAGTTGTTGTTGAAATGCAAGCAAACGCAGTGGTGAAGAATTTATGGATTAAGGTTGTGGATTGGTCTGCTGCAAGGAAACTCTTTGGTCATGTCGGTCACAGCATGGACAGGAACAAAGGGAAAGGTTTCATGAACTAAAATCGCAGTGGAGATAGCTAGTCAAAGGATTGGATGCTTCTGCTAAGTTGATAGTAAATCCTTGGTGGGCATGAATTTCTGAACCACGATGACATCCAAGCAGGGAAGGAGTGGTGCGGGAATTACAATCCAATAGTAACAATACTAACATTAATACTTCATAGAATCAATATGCTTGAAAGGAAGCGAAGCAAAGTCAAATACCAGAAGTAAATTCATCATTGTGCAACAAGGCAGAGTAGGAAAGGAAGGATGGGAGATATTCCTGATAAAAATCAAATAATAGTTCTCTAGAAAATGATCTTGTTAGTAATGTTAACAGTCATTGCTTCAGACCAGAAATTAATGTAGTCACACTTGGCCAGAAATTGTTTTCTTTAATAATATTCACTGTCAAAAAAAAATTGAAAGAACATAAAGATTTTGTTGAGCGAAATATGAGTTCGTTGTGTGTTGATATCGCTGACTAAAAAGGGGTTAACAATTATAAAAGGGAATTAGCAAGGAGTTGATTATAAATCATTTCCAATAACATAAGTAAAAACACAGTGATTATAACATATGTAATACGCAGTCAGAGTAACATATGTAAAACACAGTGAATGCAAACGTTGTATGTGTATTGAACACTGTCTAAATTTTTGTTGTCATTCCCAGGTTTAAAAAAAAAAACGCAGTCAAACCAAGGGGTAAATTCGTTGCCTTTTAATCAATAATTATCAATCGTTGTCTGTACATATTAAATCATTTATGAAGAGTGAAATTGCTTCTAAGAATTAAATTCATTCTAGATAGTCAAATCGTTTCTGGAAATTAGAATAGTTCTCTAGATAGTAAATCGCAGTCAGTAAAATGTAACTCACAGTCCATAAACCAAACAAGCGTTGGGTTTGGTGTAATAACGAAGACGCATAAAAATAAAACACAGACAAACATTAAAAGAAACGCAACGGTACTCATTCAAAAGAAGTTGCAATAAAATCATTCAACCATGAATCCATCAAGCAGAGATGAGTAAGGGATAGGCAAGTGGGAAAAAATAACCTTCACTCATCATCCACGCATAGAAAAGAGGGGCATTAGAATCTATAGGTCGCAATGCACCGAAGTGAAAACCGTCGATTTGGCTCCTAGTCGATTTCTCAGGCGTGGACTGGTGATCTAGGGATGAGGACGAAAGATAAGGCACAATCTCTTAATAAAAAAAAATCAATAAAACAAAATAGATCAGTGATAGTAATCGGGGATCGGTTGCCAAGGAAATCAATTCAAATGCAGCGAGCGTAAAGCTATGATGACGTTAAGTTATCGAATAAAAAATTTGAGTAAAACACTTTTCTTTACACAATTAAAAGTACAGAAATGAAAGCGTGAGAACAATATTTATCTACCATTCAAAATAAACGCAGGCGTACAGTATCCCAAGTTGGTAGCTCTGAGTCGTTGTCCCATGCACTCCATCCATATCCCGCTTGTCGATCGATGTGAATTCACCGGTACCTCCCAGCCAACGCTAGGGGTACTCTTCTTCCCCCTTAGCCCCTGGAGCCACAAAGGGGCCACACACACTATACCAGAGAACAACTAGCACACGACTCGGCTCGTAAGGTTGAGCTACCACTCGTTACCTGAGCTGGGTATCCCAACTCCCACAAGATAAGTCAGTCAAGTCAAAAAATTTGCAGCGTAACATTACGCATAAAAGATGATCCCCTACTCCTCCTCCTCCATCCTTTTTATAGGTTTTCTAAGTGATTTCTTTCCGAATTTCCTATTTAATTTAATTTTCATTAATCTAATTCGGAAAAATCTCCCCTGTACACATGTCACCCGTCCCCCTAATTGCACCAAAAATTAATTTCATTAATTATTTAATTACTCCTATTTCCCTCACACACCAAAAAGCATTCCTAAAATCGCTCCTTGTATCCCCATATTCCCTTACACATTTTAAATGACTTACGCCCTTACTAAATTCCTAGTTGAGTTCAAATTAGAAAGTTCTTAAAGGAAAGATTCCTTACTAAGTTATTCATTTAGCTTTTTCCTTATGTTTCCCTTTTTCTTTATGTTTCCCCTTTTTCCCCTAATTTCCTATTTCTTTTAAGCTTCCCTTTTTATCTAAAACTCAAATTAGCAAGTGTAGAAAAACCACCTTTTACCACTTTTTTCTTTTTAATTACTAAAATTTATTTAGCCTATGTAGAAAAACAATCATTTCCTTTTTAAAATTTTAATCCCCCAAAATAATTTGATTTTAATAAATTAATTGAATTGCTTACCCCCTTCTCGTCACATGTTTAATTATGATTATAATATTTTTTTCCACAAGTGTTAATTAGACCTAGATATTAATTTCCTAGGTTGGGCGACATTTTTATTAGGGAAAACTTTTAAATCTTACTTGACCATCATTCATTCTAAGGTCGTCTAGGTTTATTCACTTACCAGTTAAAAACGCAACGTGCCCTTCAGGACGCACTAGGTGCTCCAAGGGTGCCACTCGCCTCATTATGTTTTCCTTACACGATGTGCCCTTCAAGATGCACTACGTGCTCCAAGGGTTCCACTCGCCTCATTTTGTTTTCCTTGCACGACGTGCCCTTCAGGATGCACCACATGCTCCAAGGGTGCCACTCGCCTCTTGACTGACGTGGTAGACATCAAAAACCCCTGGAGTCAAAACTCTGCCAGGTGATCTTATGGGAGACTAAGGGTCTCTAAGGAATAAGGCCCCTGCCTTATTACATTCCCCTTAGAATCATCGTGAGTGACTGTCGCAGTCTGCCCTCACGGCATTGTGGATCTTCTCTAACTAGGTAATCATTAACCTACAGTTCAAGCCACGGTAGGAGTGCTAGTAGGTTGTGGTAGGGTTGTTGTCCACACCTCTCCCTCAATGCCTATGGTTGTCATGTGTGACCCCTCTACTCCACATGTGAGTCTGGTCGGCAATCTATCGTCAACCTGCATCATCAACAAATCATGTCAGCAATAATAAGCAATCATCCTAACATCTAATAAGATGTACATATGGAATATCTACAACAATCAAACCCCAATAGTTCACTCCCTGAATCGATCCGGAGTCCAAGGGGTTTCATCGATGCCTCAGCATCCTCGAGGTCCAAAGTCCTGCACACTCGGGAGAATCCAGTCAATAGCACATGTCTATGTAAATACACAAAATAACATATAATCATATCCATAATGCCTCATAATCATAATCAAACAGCCAATAGTATAATAATTTGGATCACTTGCAAGCAAGTGTCCTCAAAGAATAAGTTATCTCAGTGCGTGCAAGAGTGCGATGTTACAGCGATCTAGGGAGGGTCTTAGATATTGTTTCGGTGCTTTTATTCATTAGCAAGTTCCAATGTTGTCAAGGGACTAGAATGAGTGGAAATTGCATCAATTCTCTTAAGCGAGTTGGAATTCTCAACTCATGGAGAATCATAATCATCCAGGTCGTTTCCCTTTTTGTGAGGTTATGGAAATTTTCCACATATTGAGGAGGCATGAGATCCTTTTGGCTGACTACTAGACATCCATATTCAATTCTACAAGTGTAATATATTCTCAGGAGGAAGCACACAATACTAGATATGCAAAATTTATGGAGATAGTGATTCAACAAAAAAGACAAATAGAGAAATTAGAGGATGAATGCATCATGCTACACAAATTGGTAATAATCTTGGAAAGGATCACACAATTGGCATTTTCTTTCCAAGGAATGTCAAATGGCTCAGTTCTTGATGAAGCAAGAGAGGAGGACTCATTCCAACAAGCTTCTAGAGATGTGGACATGGAATGCATGGAGAAAGAAACCAAGTCTCCTCTAAAGGAACAAAAAATAACTCATAGTCAACATGTCTTTAATTGACTATGGGTTTTCTTATATTTTGCAAAGTAATATTGATTTTATTCTCCTTCTCTAGAGTATATACCAAAAAAAATTTGGAAATCCTCTACAAAGGGCAGAACTTGAAGTGAATTCCCTAGAATCTAGATATTTTTTAAACATTTAGCTATTGATCAACCCTTTCTTTTTGTATTACTATGATGAATAGCGTGGATGCAACACTTTTTAAATACAAATATTAATCATTCCAGTAAAAAACAATTGATGGAAAGGACCATCCTTCAACACTAGGTTTTGGAGATTCTAAGCTAGTAATGAATTGGGTAAAAGGGAATATTGGCATGCTAAACATAATCATTTGTCCTATTTATGACTGGGTCAAATTATTGGAAAGAAGGGTTCTTTTATTCACATTTTCATAGAACCAAACATGAAGGTTGATGGCTTATCCAAACAAACATTGGAGTTGAAACCAAGAACCTTGGATATGACAGAGGATAATGCTAGATAACCCATGCCAACAACTATCCAACCTTATTTGAATGATTTGAGAGATTCTACAATTTTTTTAATGTTTGTAAGGTTTTTTTGGTTAAATGATGTAAAGGGCATATGTGAAGGCTTATGTTTTTCTCTATTATTACAGTTTCAAAAGACATATTAGCTACAAGATAGTTCTTATTGAGCATAACTTTATACTTGTGGGTTATATGTAGGATGTTTAAATATGGACTCAAAGTTGATAGACAGATAAAACTTTTGGTACTTTCCCTATTTTGGAGGAAACCTCTAATGATCCAGGGGATCAAATTTTTCTCAAAATTCAAAGTGCTCAGAATCGCTTCAAATTGAATGTGAGCATAGGC
Organism: Picea engelmannii; assembly: GCA_009831015.1. Lineage (NCBI taxonomy): Eukaryota > Viridiplantae > Streptophyta > Pinopsida > Pinales > Pinaceae > Picea > Picea engelmannii. The sequence goes on along the minus strand of ML789152.1, from coordinate 238,063 downwards.
CTCGTTGTCACGAACCCAACGCAACTAGTTTGGGTTCAAACGGACGTCGGATGAGAGAGATATCGCGTTTTGTTCAAAACGACAAACAGGCAAAAAAAATGTGATGACTGTACAGTCTGTACAGATGCTAACGTGACATACCGTACAACATGTGGCAGAGCCGTATGACACATGGCAGGGCCGTACGACATGTGGCAGGTGTTGGTTGGCAATATTGTGGATGAGTTGGCGTATGACATGTGTCATTGGTGGCGAATGAAATGCTGACACGTGGCCCACTCAGTGGTCGTCACGTGTCACCCTGGCGTTGGTCTAAAGTTTATGTTGTTGGCCAGATTCGACCCCGTGACCTTTGGGCAGGGGTAACTCTTTGGGAAGGGCCGCCCAACCAACGTGCCACCATTTGGTTCTTATAATATATATGGTAAACATTTTATTTAAATTGAAATGTATTGTATGTTGGGGCACGGACCGGGTCGAGGCTTAGCCCCAGCCCCCAATCATGTCTGTATACAATGTAACCAATGTTACCATATGCGCGCCTATCTGACCGTTACCATATGACATTTAAACTTAACCCCTGTTTGTATATGCGCACGGTCATGTGGTGGCCCATGTGCCCACGGACTTGACGGTTAGGGGCTAGCACGTAACTGTCCTATAGTTCTCACCGTTTGTGCGGTTGCGCCCGATGCTGAGTTTTAACACATAAATGTGTGTGGGGGCTAGGTTGAGGAGTGAGAGGTGCATTTTGGTGATCCAGAGATAGCAAGTTTGAAGGGGAACTTCCAGGAAGCCTATCTGCTTCAATTTTTGGCCAAACGAGGTGCCGAAAAAGCCCAACTAGGGGTTTTTGGACGTTCTGAAGCCATTGGAGCCATCTATTTGGAATTTTGAGCATTTTAAAGCACATATTTGATCACTTTGAGCAAATAATACAAAAGATCCATTGGAAGCTGGACCAGGAGATGTAGCCCAAGAGAGGGGTGAACTCCTTTATCATTTGTTGTGTTATGTGTTTCATGTTCACTGTTATTTGTTGTTGTTTATATGCATCTTGAATGTGTAATTTCTATAAAAATTTTGTTTTCAAAATTGATCCATTTGCATTTGAACACATGAATTAAAACTTGCAAATATTTTCAAGAATACAAGTCTTCATCGTTTTTAGATCATATGTACAACTTGTTGTCAAAGTGAATGTTTTTGTGTGTGTTGGGAACTTGCAAAATGTAACTAATATTTGAGAGATTATACAATTTTTTTATGTTTGGAAGGTCTTTTTGTTAAATGATGTAAAGGGAATATGTGAAGGCTTATGTTTTTCTCTGTTATTATAGTTTCAAAAGACAGATTAGATATAGGATAGTTCTTATGGAGCATAAATTTAGACTTGTGAGTTATATGCAAGATGAATAAATATGGACTCAAAGTTCATAGATGGATAAAATTTTGCTACTTTCCCTATTTTGGAGAAAGCCTTTGTACAACGTGTTGTCAAAGTGAATGTTTCTTTGTGCACTGGGCACTTGCAAAATGTATCTAATATTTCTACCTCAAGTAAAAAGGTTATCTTTTCTTAGGAAAAAAAAATTGGCCATTTTAAACTATATCTCTATTAAAAAAAATTACTAACTCTACTTCTTTTTTTTCTTTTTTTTTTCATGAAATACACATCCCGAGGAAACCTACAAGGCACTTCCCCTCACTCCAAGGACGGTACTCAGTGTAAACCAAATTTTGTATAATCTCAAGGATTATTTAACATAGGGCTAAAGTCCATTACAACAATATACTCATTGATAACTCAACGTGTCACTTGTGGGAATTAAACCTAGGTGGGGAGGATAATGTTCCTTCTCACAACTTCCTAGGCTAGAACCAATTGACGTGCATATGTAAAACGTGTAT
>ML789152.1:213361-236092 GCA_009831015.1 Picea engelmannii | reverse complement strand
GTGTGTGTGTGTGTGTGTGTGTGTGTGTGTGTGTATCCACTTCAAGTCTATCAAACAGTGCTCTAGCAACAAATTGGAGCAATTTTCATGGCAATGATCCCAATTCAAATCTAGGCAGCCATGATCCTCCCATGTGTGGGATTAATCGGGTATGGCTATTGATTATAAATTATAATATTGATGTCACTCAATTTTTTATTCTATATTAACTTGTAGTAATAACATTATAAATTATAATTATAATTTAGCACCCCATCTTTCTGCATCCATAACCCACCCTCCTTTATTCTCCTACTCTACTATCATTAATCTTTCTTCTCTTGATTTAGACCCCCACACACTCCATCCTATTCAGAAAGGATTTAACTATGTTGTGGCCCCTCACCAAATTCCAATTAAAGAAATATTATGTTCCATTGAATCTGTTACCCATATCCTTCCCATTCATGAAGCAGGAGAGATCAAGCAAGATTGTGCATGGATCCTTTGTTGTGTTAAACTTTTGAAACCTAACCTCTCTAAAGAGGAATTATATTCCCTTCATCACAATGATAGCTCCAATGTTGTCATACTAAAGGCTGATAAAGATAATGTGTCTGAAATCATGAAAACTTTTGATTACAAAGATAAATAGCTTGATCTTCTATCATGTTATTTTTACAAACCTCTCTCCAAGAATCCCATCAACCAAATCACCAAATCGGTCACCAAATCCATTAAGTTATCCTTGCTTGATTCTTCTATAAAAAATTGTCTTCTTCCTCACAACCCTCAATCTTACCAAATTTATGGGAAGCCTAAGATCCATAAGGACAACCCTCTAAGACCTATTTTTAGCTTTGTAGGATCCTCTAGCTATGCCTTATCCCTACTTAGTCCTTAAATAATAATAAGAAATAATAAGAGTGATAGAGGACAACCATTTCTCATCCCTCTTCCAAGTCTAGAAATTTGTAAAGCACATCCATTTATCAAAATGGTGAAAGATATTATGGATACACAACTAATAATTGAATTCACAAACTAAACAAAAAATCCTGAATGAATTAACATCAACCTCGGATATAACCAACTAGTCCTATCACAATCATTTTATAAGTCTATTTTTGCCACAATAATAGGCATCCTCTTTGTTTTTATGGAATTTAGTCCCTCCTGGGGTACTTTGATTGCCTCATTAATTTACCTACTTGATAAAAATCCAAATTGTTTGTGAGAGATTGAATCTAATAACAAATTATTCACCCTCAAAGCTATGTCTTTGCAATAATTTTATAAATATAGTTATGAAAGGAGATAGTCCTGAATTCTTCAGATGAAGAAGGATTGTCTACTTTTGGAATAAGAGAAATAAATGTATCATTAAAGGTATCTAGCATCCTTCTATTAACTCTGGATTCCTCTATTACCCTCATTATATCATCCTTAATACCTCATAGAAACCTAAAAATAATTATATAACCACTTGCAAATCATCCTTTGAAACCTCTTCCAAAATACTCTCATTGTCCTCTTCAATTACAAAGCTAGGAAAGAAGTAAGACATTTGAACTAACTTAGCTATAGTTACCCTAATTTATTCTTTATAAATTTCACCAAAATGCTCCACCATTGTTTTGGAAATGTCTTCAGGACTTGTTACTATATTTCCCATATTTATCCTTACCTTCCATACATTGTTAACATTTTGCCTATGGTTTTCAAATTGATGGAAGTACTTATTAATTTCATTGCCCTTTCCAAGCCATGGGGATCTACTCTTTAGCCTCCATGTTGTTCATTTATATTTCAACGAATTTCTCTTCCTTTGTTCCAACCTACAAACCTCCACTTTATATTCCTTAGGTGGATAGCTTGCCACTTCCTACTTGTGCATACTATCCAATCGATCCTCCAACAATTATAACTCCTAATTATCTTTTAATTTTTTTCTCATAATCCCAAGGAACAACCACTTGCTTAATGTTTTTAAAATTTTTTGAAAATTCAATGGATGTTGATTCTCTTCTAGTCCAATTCAATGGAGACTAGCTCTCCTTTATAACTTTTACAAAATCGTATTCTTCAATCTAGTATGATTAAACTTGAAAGGACTAGGAGGCTTCCTACCAACTTTGGCCATATCCAAAAAAAATTGGAAAGTGATCAAGCTCTCCTTGCAAGCCTAACCATTTCCTAATCTTGGCTTGGTCATTAATAAAACACTCTGACAAGAGAAATCTATCCAACCCCTTAGAAATTATATCTTTACCCACCCTCTTATCAGGGATAATTTTAAGGATGGAAATTTATCTCAAAATGTAGAAACCTTGGTGAATCTTACTAATCCTTTATGTGCAAACTATAAATGTTCAGTGATATTTTTTGAAAAATATTCAAATTTCTAAGGATTTTATGTATTTTCTATCAAATTTGGGTTATTTTTTAGGTGAAATAATTTTATTCTATAGAATCTAGGTGAATCACTTTTAGAAAAAATGGAAATTGGCAAATATTGTTTTTGGAAAAATCATGGAAAATTATCCCATGGGCGATATATATAGCCCCTAAAATTTTCCCTACCTCTTGTTATCACACAATTTGTACTTTCCCAAAGCCCGAGGCAAGTGATACAAGATTGACGTAACAAGGGGGTGACCTATCACTATCACCAAACCCCTTTAGTTTTAGGGGTATATCAAGATTACCCGAAGGGAGATGTCCCCAATGACCTAAAGGGATGATAAGACGAAGGCAAGGATGCAAGAATACCCCCCTCTCATTGGTCACTCAAGTCAAAAAGTTCTTTAGGTATTTAAGGGATGAAGCAATGGTAAAGATGGAGTGTACCTGCTCAGAACAAGACAACAAAGAAAATATGGCAGCTTTCAAGTACAAAAGATGATGTCAGTGCTTCATAAGACCATGAACCTTCAAAAAATAAGCTAGCTGATATGAAATTGCAGCAATACAACAATTTACAATAGAAATAAGTATTTTATAACAGCTACAAAAAATATGCCTTGGAATTGCTTGAAAACGACAAGAAAATGTAGCTTTAACTAGGAAGAATAATAATCAATTGTCACAAGCAATTTTGGCAATGTCTGGCTAGCCTTAAATGTCAATTTTGCAGAGAATTTTCTGCAGTTAGATGGCTGTAGAAATCTTTTGTAACAGAAACAAGTTCTAGTGCTCAGAATTGCAAGGAAACATCATATAAACTTAGCATTAATCTAGTAGATTGTTTGGCAATTGTCACAAGCAATTTATGATTGAGTTAGGTGCAAGTTATATAGGTGTATGCAGAAAATTAGTATGAATTAGTATGGTTGTAATAATGATTTGCAACAGCAAAAAGTTAACTAATGAACTAGTCTAGTTTAAGGTTAGTAGAAGTTAACAAAATCTTGAAGGAAGAAGGTTTGAGTGTTTGTTCTATCAATCATTCACTAGAGTGAGTAGACTAGTGCCTTTATGGGGAAATGGAGTCAATAGGTGACAGTTTTCTTACTTGGAGGTAGCAGCAGCAATGATTATACTTGCCTAAGGAGAAGAGGTGGATGGAGGAGGTGTTGGCACTTCAAGGCCTCAAACATCCAAACCCTAAAGACAAATTTACTAGAGAGTAAGCAATTTTAGGCCCTAGTGAATATTCCTTCCTTAGACTATTGAAAGATATCAAAAGCATCAATAACTAGACAATTGCTTCTAAAGTGATAGCATTTAGGGATTTAGAAGTTTATCTAAGTTAAATCACCTTAGTAAAGTCTAGCAAATGAAGAGCAAAGAAGTAGTAACTTAAGTCCTTTACTCCTAGGGTTTGTCAAGAAAGCAATTTCATAATCTTTAACATGAATAAGAAAATATACCATAACCATTCAAAATGAAATGAAAAATTGAAGATTTACTTACTTCACCAAGAATAATCAAGCAATAAAACCCTAGATTGCCAAGTAACTTCACCAAAAAATGATCCAAGTTGCAAATTTTAGCCTCCCAGATAAGTGTGCCTCCCTATTTCAACCAATAACTCCCAAATAGGGCGCAAATTTCAGACCACACTTAGTGTGTGATGATTGATGAAAAAATGAGAGTCTTTCTCTCTATTTATACAAAACTAATGACCTTTAATTAATTTTAGGTCAAATAAAGGTCGACCTGGCCAAATTACATCAAATCTAGTTTTTTACATAAATAATAGTAATTAACCCCTAAAATCATCTCCAAGGGTGACATCATGCCCTTCTATGGTGACATTGATCCACTAAGGTGGAATGTTGGGCTCCAGATGCAGAACTTTTGGCCTCCAAAGGCCCTAGATGATGCCCACACGTACCAATCATCTCACAACTTCCCTCCAAGTGAAAACCCTAGCACTAGATGTCATCCAGGGTCATAATGGTGATGTCATGGGCTCTAAGAGGTCAATGTCGAGGTGGAAGAGTAAGATCCCCCTGGGTCTAGGTCTTCCAGGGTGTCCCCAAGGGAAACGTCCTTCTTTCTTCCTGGTGTAAATATCTGATGTCTTCTTGCCCCTAGCTGGGGTTACAACATCCATCTATGGGATTTCAGACCCATGAATGTTTGATCTAATCATTCCCCCATGTGTACTTGTCCATCGAGAAAAGGCCTGCAACAACAACAAGTACGCCCTCCATGGGTTCATAAGTCACAGGGGTCATAACATGTAAATCACATCCAATAATTAAATTACCCAAACATGTGCATCAAACCCCCCTTTACCCAGACAAATGCTCAAAGACGTTATACAATTTAACAAGTCAGGTTTGGAGAATGTCTCAGAGTGTCCTATTGGGCTAATCCTTATTAAGATTGGGGTGCTTCTCAGGTGAGAACCAATATAGGTCATGTAAGTGTATGAGGTGGTGTGGGATAAGTGTTTCGGCATGGGGTGAAATGATAACATGGAAATGTAAATATTACTTGTGGGTGCCTTTGTAGAGGGTGAGTTGCACCTTGTCATAGATGTCATTGTTTCCTATCCCATTCACTGCCTTTTATTCTTAGCTTCATTGATTTTGATATTTTTCTTTTATGCTTCAAGGGAAGAGCTAAGGGACGTTGTCCTAGCTTGGTGATCAGAGGTGAAAGTGTTATCCACAAACATTTCACGGAGATGTGAAAGTTGGCTCGTGTTGAGACCCCCTTTCTCTTGGTTATGTCACCAAGAGCCACTACCCTAGTTTGGTGACCAGATAGATGGTAGTGTCATACCGCTACATACCCATGGTCATAATAGGTCATCTCATGATGAGACCTCCTATCCACCAACTAATACCTTGAGTGTTTATTTATCTTATGGGTTCCTTTTTCTTACTGGGAAGTTTTTTATTTCTTTCTCAGGAATCCCTCAGTGAAGCATGTCAAAGGTTTCATTTTTGGATTTTAACTCTTTCCATATACGTTTACCCTCTCGATATTTTTCCCCTTCTTCCAATAAGGAAAGGTACAACCCTTCTTAGTGTGTCAAATCCCAATGCCCAAACAAAGGTGGGGGGGTGAGAGGAATAAAAATGGAAAGTGGTAATTATGGAGGGAATGGGCGATGACCTTTCATAGACCCACTGGCTAGAAACCCATACTAAAGGGAGATCAACTTAATAGGGCACCATGTCACCCTTCCAGGTATGAACAAGTTAAAGAGCATAATTTCCAAGCAAACATTATGAAATGAAGGGGAATTCAATGCAACATATTCAAGTGATTCAAAAATCAGAGTGACACATACCATGATAATCGGTGTAATGACCCCTTCTGTTATGACTAGGGAAGGAAAATCACAATAGGTAAAAACAAATTTCATTAAGAAATTAATATCAACACATGATCACAGCAGTGCCTAATCAACAACATCATAAGTAAAAGCAGTACCATCTACTCATCATGGAAATCACTAACGACGCATTCAACGCATCAACAAAGGATAGCGACACATAAACATAAATAGCGTAGCATATTAGCACATCATAATATCTTGAAACAATTTACAACAACATTCAATCAGATAAATAATATAAAATGACTACTCGTCCGACCTACTATGCAAGGTTAGGACCTCCAAGACACATAAGCAACGCTCAAGCACAGGATACAATTGATTTTAACCATTTAAGGTCTCAGGGTTGGTGATTATTCTGAGGAACAAGGAGGTGTCTACATCCCACTAACAAACAATCCAATCATCAACTAGATCAAACCATCAATCATATTCATCAATTAATCATGGCGCAAGGGTAATCATTATTGTTATCAATCATACGTCAACATGCAATTATTCATTGCACGCGAGAGTAAACAATACTAGAGAAATCACCTATCAACTTAAGTAATGGCGCAAGAGAAAAGTAGTTGCTAAATCAGTCATACATCTACATAATTTCAAGACGCAAGATTTATTTGCAACTTATTCATGATGCAAGAGTGATCAATGTTAATTTCAAGGTGCATGAGAAAAATTAAGAAGCAATCACACACCCGCTTAAATTAAGGCGTGCAAGTAAATTTTATGACTAAACTAACCATGCATCACCATTATTACATTGCACGTGACTAATCAAAGATAAATCATTGTACATCCATCATTATTTCAATGCGCAAGAAATCCAATTATTTAAGCACAACATAATCAATGGCACAAGGAAAATATTGTTGGTTGTGGATCCTAATTATCTTCCTTATTCAAAGGTTTTTGTTTTCAGTTGTGTTTATACCCCATGAAGAATTTACAACCCAAAATAATGTACACTCCTTCATGTGGGGGGGTTCAGGGAGGGGTTACCCCCCCTGTGGGGTCCGGGATAGCGTTCCCTGACAGGGGTTCGGGGGTGAAGCCTCTGAAGGAAATTTTTCCTTGTAAATGTATATTGTAATTTCATCTTAAATTTGGACCATTGATTATAAGGTCGCATATCTGACGAGAGAAGTTATGTTAGAGTTTTCTTCCCTAGAAGGAAACCCTCTTTTATGAGGGAAATGTATTGCAGCTATGTATCATTATGAATATTGTATTCTGAGTGAGGAGACTGTGAGAGAAGAAGAGGAAGTTACGAGTGTGTTGTAGGTTGTATCCCTTTATTTGTTGGATAATAATAAAGGAAGGACCTGGAAATTTCTCTGGTGGACGTATCCCACACTGGGTGAACCACGTATATATGTGTCTCTATTGTATTGTGTATCTTATGTGTTTTATTTCCGCATTTGTTTTATTTTATTTCTCTGCGATCCTATTTTTCTAACAAATATTCATTAAATTTTTATGGCGGCAAAAGTAACTACACACATGTCCATCCACACATAGCTATATATCATGGTGCAAGTAATTATCCATTAAATTAAGGCGCAGACAAAATAATCAATTAATCCATCTGGTACCAACATTAATTCAATGGCGCGAGAGAACCCATTACTTGGTCATTACACATCAACAAATTTTTCATAGCACAAGCAGTCCAATGTCTAAACAAACATTCATTACATCATATTTGTGTTGCACGCAAGAGGTCTAATATATAAACAAGCATACATTAGGAGTCTATTTACATAGCTAGTCATTCATCAAGTTTAAATTTGTGGTGCAAGTATCTAAAAACTCAATCATTAAATATCTAATGCGCAGTCATCAACTAACAACTAATCATCTAAAAGTGATATATCTAGCTAACATTAATGTTTACATAGCAATGGCCAAATGAAGTAAACATGAAGGCATGTTTTAATATCAACCCTTCCATATTTAATTACACGTCACTTTCCTACACATGAATATTATTCAATTAATCTAAGGTAAAATAAAATATGAATGAAATGTACTCAACCCTTTTTCCTGCAATTAATATTATTCTAACATCAATATTATTCAATTATCTAAATAATGAAAAATAGCAATTAAATGAAAAGCATTAAAAACCTTTTCTTTATAAATAGAGACTCTTAATTAAAATAATAATTAACTAAATTTTCTCTCAACTCATAAGTAAATATTTTCAACCTTCTAGATGATTAATTGAATCTACGTCAAGTGGGTAGATTCCCACCCATGCAGAGATAAAAAAGGAAGGAGAAAAAAACCACAGGGATTTAGGTGTGAACTCGTTGAGTTAATAATGGTGAGCATAGAGAATTGTGAGGTGTAAATTCATTGAGTTAATAATGGTGTTCGCGGAGAGTTGTGAGGTGTAAAATTCATTGAGAGTGTGGTTGAGATCGTAGAGGTTATTCTTAACCAATTCTTAGAGGGTGATCATTGAATATCATAGGTTAAAGCTGGAAAGAAGGAAAGCAAATCGCAGATATCATTTTATTAACCTTGTTGAGGAAGATACGAATTGTTGGGAAAAATTCGTGTGGGTTCCTCCACACGCAGAGTAAAGATATCACACACAAAACACAGAGTAAACTAACACCGCGGCACATAGAGGTATTTACTTAAAATAAACTCCTAAATCATGGATCTGACTCCTAAATCATGTCTCCTAAAGCATGAACGAGGTCACCAGCGATCCAACCTTGTGAGTGTTGTTCCACGTGTTACTGGGTATTCCTAACTTCTCAAGGGTAGCTGCATAAGGGTTGGAACAACTGCAATACACCTCAGTCTCAGTCAACGGTCGAGAAAGGGGTGGAACGACTATTACATTGCAATTTTAAAGATCATTTTTTATACCAAAATTGATAACTAAAATCTCATCTTGAACTACTCATCTGTGGCCAAAGGAGATTGAAACGATGGTTTTTAATAGCCAACAACGATGGTAGTTTTACTGTTCATTATGTTTACCAAATCAATCCATTGGGGCATCAAAAAATGGAAGGAAGGGATGTGAACAAGCATAGATTACAATGAATAAAATCACTTGCTAATTCCCCCATAATTTGGGCATGTTTTAAACAAAAAAACGCAGAGGTACCATGAAGAAAAACATTGTACAAATGCAGGGAAATCATTGTATAAAGAGGTGAAGACTCTCTAAGCAACTGTAGATAAAATTGTTGTGTAAATAAAGTGAAAAAACGTTGGGCCAAGGAAGTGAATTTCACTGAGTTTTAGGGGAAATATTTCACTGTGTAAAAAGAATAAAATCCATTGAGCCCTTGGGAGACCAATTGTCATATAAGAGAAGTAAATCGTTGATTTTAAGGGAACTAAATCACAGTAAAACGAATTGCAACACGGGCCAAAAGATTATCTTTACTTACACAATTTTATGACACAACGCGGACCCAATACATTTAAGTTTCAGAGCTTGTGTTTTGCCAGGGAGAAAAAGGAAATCAAATAAGCATTGGTGAAAGCATAAGGTTGGGAGATTTACTCATGGAGAAATGAAACAAATGATGGGATCACCGCAACTACATAATTAATTTAAATCTCGATAAAAATTAAAACCTTCAATAGAATTACCCCAGCAATGTTCATACAATAGAATTAAACTACATTTTAATTTGAAATTTAATGAGTTCAATCTCAGTTTAGGATTACCGTAACCGAAGGTGAAGAATCTGAGGTTGTTATTATGCACTTGCACTCCCTCCTATCTCTTTCTTTCTAACTGTCGAGACTTCACCGATACCTCCCAGCCAACGCTAGAGGTACTCTTCTTCCCCCTTATCCCCCCGAGCCACAAAGGGGTCATGCACAAAAACAACCAGAAAAATCTAGCTCCCAGGTCGCCTTGCAAGGCAGAGCTACCACTCTCTTTTTTGAGCTGGGTATCCCAACTCTCACAAGTAAAACCAGTCAAAGAAATTTTGGCAACATAAATTCACCAATAAATTGTGTCCCCCATTCCTCCTCTCAGTCATTTATTTTATAGAATTTCTTTTAGTGACCAATTGCCATTTGCACATTTAATTCTTTTTTCTTAAATTAATTAGGAATTGCTTCCCCTGTATACTTGTCACATGTTCCCTTAGTTGCACCAAATAATTCACCATTAATTTAATTAAATGTCAATTTCCCTCACCCATCCTAAAAGCACTCCTAAAATTACTCCTATTTGTTCATTTATTCCCTCTATTTCCCTTTAATGACTGACACCTTTCTAAACCTTAGTTGTGTTTAAATTTAGGAAAGTTCTTTAGTTAGACTAGACTAGATACCTTTCTATGCTTCCACATTCTTTTTACATTTATTTCCTTTCTTATCTTAGTTTCCAATTTGGTATTTTTGCACACATTTATATAATTAAATATTTAGTTATAAATTTTTACTCTTTCAATTCATAACTTGATTTTTCTTCATCCCCCACCATTTATTAAATTTATAATTTAGGTTTAGACTTCTTACCCACTTTAGACTTAGGCTGAAATTTTTAAACTAGGATTAGAAATTTTAAGGAGATTTTATAATTAATAAAAATTACCCATTCAATAATTATTTTAAGTCCGACAATGTTAAAACAAATATGGTTTTCTAGGCTCCTAGGTTCATTGACTCACCTTTATTAAAAATCATGACGTGTCCTTCAAGATGCACTCTGTGCTCCAAGGGTTCCACTCGCCTTTATTCAAGTTTTATTTATGCGGCGTGCCCTTCAAGACGCACTACGTGCTCCAAGGGTGCCACTCGCCTTTGACTGGTTTTGGTAGTTGTCCAACCCTTGGAGTCAATACTCCATCAGACAACCTTGTGAGAGACTAAGGGCCTCTAAGGAATAATGACCCTGCCTTATTGCAAACTCCTTAGAATGTTCGTGAGAGAATGTCTCAGTCTTCCCTCACAGCATCGTGGATCTCTCGAACTAGGTAATCGTTAACCTACAATTCGAGTCATGATGGCAGTGCTAGTAGGTTGTGGCAGGGTTGCTTCCACACCTCTCCCTCAATATCTGGTTGTTTTGCATGGCCCCTTTACTCCTTATGTGAGTCTGATTATCAAGCAATCGTCATCTTACATCCGTCAATGAAACATTGTCAATGATCCAAAACAACATCATAATATACCCGATCATATGTCACATGTGCATAAATATAAATACTCAAACCATATACAGTCCACTCCCTGACTCGATACAGAGTCCAAGGAGGCCAATTGATGCCATCGGCATCCTCAACCTGTCAAGTGTCATTCACACTCAGGGGAAACTCTTCAATATAATTTTTCAATACATAGATATCAAATAACATAACATCGTAATCATCAACATCATCACAAGAATCCATAGGCAAACAGACAACCATATACTAAAATCGGATCACTTGCACACAAGTGTCCTCAAAGAATAAGTCAAATTATGTGCGCGCAAGAGCGGGATGTTACATACACCCCCTCTTGTTTTAAAATTCGCCCTAAAGTTTCACAATATATATGTGTAGTAAATAAAGTATTTGACAAGATCTAACTTTCTAACTATCAAACAAAAATGGAAATTGCTGGCACATATCGTATGTGTCCTCCCAAGTAGCCGAGGGTGGACTAAAATTGTCCTACTGGACCTTGGCTTGATCGGTTGTTCGACGTTGTAGTTTTCGAATGCGATGGTCCAGAATGTGGATTGGCTCTGCCATGAGTGCACCCTCGCCTGATGTCACAAGGAACTCATGCCAATCTCATGTGTAGGATCACTAACCAATGTTGTGAAACAAACAAAAGATAAAAATCGTGCATTCACCTCCAAGAATGAGGAAAAGCCAATCGATATGTCACGGAACCCTTCCTTTCCTCAATTTCAAAAGGTCCCACTACCTAGGAGAGAGTTTAGCACCCCTTTCGAACTTAATCGAACTCTGGTGTAGTTTTCACCCTCATGAAAACTCGATCACCAACTTCATAACTACAGTCAACGCGATGCGCATCGACATAACTCTTATGTTGGTCTTGCGCTTCTTTAATCCTTTTTCTTATAATTTTCATTTGTTCTTCCATTTATTGGATCCCTTCTGGTCCCACCAAGTCCCTATCCTCTAGTCGATCCCAGCTCAAAGGTGTCCAACACAATCGCCCGTAAAGAAACTTGAAAGGTGCCATCTTAATGGTGCTTTGATAGTTGTTGTTGTATGCAAACTCCATCAGTGGAAAGAATTCTTCCCAACACTTTTGTTGGTCCATCATGTACATACACAACATATCTTCCAACAATTGGATTGTTCCTTCTATATTCCATTTTTTATTTGGGTGATACGTTGTACTAAAGTTAAGTTGGGTTCCTAGGGCCTCTTGGAAACTAGTCCAAAATTGTCATGTAAACACCGATCCTCGATCGGATATGATCCTTTTAGGCACACCATGCAATCTCACAATCTCACGGATAAAACTCTAGTTATGTCTGGCACCCGATACATCATAAGCACAGGGATAAAATGTGCACTCTTCGTCGGAGTGTTAACTACCACAAAAATTGAGTCGTGTCTCCTTTCTGTCAGCAGCAATCCAACAATAAAGTCCATCGAAATGACTTCCCATTTCAATTCTAGAATAGTGTGTGGTTGTAGTAATCCATCCGAATGTCTATGTTCAACCTTAACTTGTTGACATTCTATACATGTCACCACATAGTTAACTATGTCTGCCTTCATTCATTTCCAGAAGAATAAGGGATTAAGGTCTTCCCTCATCTTCGTGACTCCTGGATGAGCCATGTACACTGCTCTCTGATATTTTCTTAATATCAAACTCATGATATCATCATTAGGAGATATGTAAATCTGATTATTATACCTCATCAATCTATCATTGTGCAATGCATATCCTTCAAACTTGATACCAACATGGTGTATTGTCTGATATTTTTCTTAACCTCCTTATACCATTCATCATCACGTTGTATAGTTAGAATATTTTCACAAAGATTCATCTGAAGAGGTATCACAGAAAATATGCGTGGTCTCCAACTCAACACATATTCCAATTTGTCCAATGTTCCTTTTATGTAGGTAATCTCAAAATCATAATCGCTAAGCAGTTCTGACCAATGCATGTGTCGCGCCTTCAAGTCACTTTGCGTAAACATGTGTTGTAAACCACAGTGGTTTGTTTTCAGTTCAAATTTTCATCCAATTAGGAAGTTTCTCCACACTTTCAAGGAATACACAATAGCCAACAACTCCAAATCATGCATTGCGTAGTTATCATCATGCTTTCTTAACTTCCTTGAGATGTAAGTGGTCACTCTATTGTCTTGCATCAAGACTCTGTATAAGCCTTCCTTGGATGCGTCTGTGCATAACAAGAATTCCTTGTCCATGTCTGGGACATTTAGTATCAACGATGTTGTCAACAAATCCTTGAGCCTTCGAAAATCTTCCGCGCATTTCTATGTCCATACAAACTTCTTGTTTTTCTTCTACAATTTCGTAATCGGATTTTCTATCTTCGAAAAAACTTAAATGAATCGTCGATAATATCCAACTAAACCCATGAAGCTATGCACTTTTGGTACGTTCATCGGTGCAAGAAATTCCATAATAGCATCTACCTTTGCTATATCCACAGTGATACCTTTGTCAGAGATAACATGCCCTAAATAATGAATCCTCGATTGATAAAAAGAGCATTTCGACAGTTTCCCGTATAATTTGTTCTCTCGTAAACACTATAGTAACAAGAGCAGATGTTCATCATGTTCTTTCGTTGTCCAAGAATATATCAAAATTTCATCAATGAATACTTGAACAAACTTGTCCAAGTATTTGTGGAACACCCCATTCATCAAGCTCATGAATACCCCTGGGGCGTTTGTCAATCCAAATGGTAAAATGGTAAACTCGTAATGCCCAAACCTCATCTTGAATGTGGTCTTAGGAATGTATTCCTCCTTGATCCCTAACTGGTGATATATTGATCTCAACTCGATCTTCGAACACATCGTCGTGCCTTTCAATTGATAAAAAACATCGTCTATTCTTGGCAACAGATACTAGTTCTTGATCATTTCCTTGTTCAATTGATGGTAGTCAATGCAGAGTCTCCACAACCCATCCTTATTCTGTATGAAAATAATAGGCACACCCCAAGGTGACACACTTGGATGTATAAGTATTAAGTACAACAACTCCTTCAGTTGAATTTTCAACTCCTGTAACTCAGAGGTCGACATCCGATAAGGTGTTCTTGCTATCAGTTCAGTTCCAGGTTTTAAGTCGATGGTAAATTCCATCTTGCCTGTAGGTGGAAAACCTGGTAACTCTTCTGGGAACATGTCTGCAACTCTCATACTACCGAAAGTTTTTCTAATACTTCTTCCATGCCCTTGTCGTTCATCTCTAAGAATGCATATAACTTACATCCTTGTGCATGCTCTTATGTAGTACCTAGTTTATCCAAAACCAAAAGTTTGGTCAGCGATTGTACTCGACATCTTGAACACAGTGGACTGGTGCTTGGCCTGGCGGTTATTCATTGTTGCATGAATCCTATGGGCCTTGACCAAATCTCCAACTATAGTGGGTGCAGCGGGCCCAAATTCTTTAGTTCTCTCAACCAAACAGTCACGTTGGTAATGTGGCTCTCCATAAGTCCAGCATCCGTTCTTTGGTCCAGTACTCCTAGTCCCCAAAGTAGACATTGTTGCCTACATGAGGTCATCCATCCAATCATTCTTGCAAGAGTCATGCCCTGACCCCCGCTGGTCATCTCTTCCTCTGTTATGAGGGCCTTTTGGACTGCCTCGTGCAATGTCTGACACATTAAGATCCTCACCTTCACACGAATGTTGGAGTTGAGGTTGAACATGAACTTCTTGACCTTCAGCTTCTCCATGTTTAGATGTGGGGAATACCAAAGTTTCTCCATAAGTCTGGCATCATACTCCGACACCGTACGACCACCCTATCGTAAGGCGTTGAACTCATTGAGTTGGTGCCCAATGAATTCCTTTGACCGTTACTTCTCCTAGAGTTGTTCCTCAACAGTTCCCATGGAACGTCTTCAATGGCCATGGTTAGTTGAGGTAGGATCATCTTCCACAACAGAAGAGTTCTCCCCTTCAGCTGAAAGACCACCATGATGACGTATGTGTTGGGGTTTGTAACCACGAAGCACAAAGCACATCGCCATGTTCTCCAACCATGCCTTGGCGGCTGAGTTGTTCATGCCACCCATGAAATCAGGAAACTTAAGCTTCTCGAGTTCTCCATGAATGCTACCACTTTCAGCTAGAGCGCATTGTGAACCCTCAATGGGTACAGGCTCCCTGGCCTCATATATAATTAATCAGTTAATCAAGGCCTCTGACATCCTCTGGAAGGACATCGTCATACCAACTGCATCTCTCTCAACAATCAGTCCCTCTCTAATGACTTATTCTTCTCCTTAGGGTTTAGACCCCTCTGGCGTGGATGCTACTGGAGGCATCCTGCCTCTTCCCCTAGCACCACGTCATCTACCTCCACCGCATCCTCTAACCAGGATTATTGGTTCGGAAAAGATAATATTTTAATTAGTGATAAGTTATTAATCAAGGGTTTGATACAATGGAAGGCATGACGATCCACAGACGCAGGGTTGAACCTGGCTCTGATACCATATGTAATGACCCCCTCTATTATGACTAGGAAAGGCGAAGCATAATAGGTAATTTTTTTTTTTGCATTAATAAATTACATCAACACATGATCATAGCAACGCCTAATCAACAATATCATAAGTAAAATCAATACCATCTACTCATCATGGAAATCACTAACGATGCATTCAACATGCCAATGAAGGATAGTGACACATAAACATAAATAGCGTAGCAGATTAGCACATCATAATATCTTGAAACAATTTACAACAACATTCAATCAGATAACGAATATAAAATGACTACCTGCCCAACCTACCCTGCAAGGTTAGGACCTCCATCACACATAAGAAACACTCAAGCCCAGGTTCCAATTGATTTTAACCATTTAAGGTCTCAGGGTTGGTGATTGTTCTGAGGAATAAGGAGGTGTCTACATCCCACTAACAAACAATCCAATCATCAACTAGATCAATCCATCAATCATATTCATGAATTAATCATGGCGCAAGGGTAATCATTATCATTATCAATTGTACGTCAACATTTAATTATTTGTTTCACGTGAGAGTAAACAATACTAGATAAATCACCTGTCAACTTAAGTAATGGCACAAGAGAAAAGTAGTTGCTAAATCAGTCATACATCTACATAATTTCATGATGCAATATTTATTTACAACTTATTCACGACGCAAGAGTGATCAACATTAATTTCAAGGTGAAAGAAAAATATTACGAAGCAATCACATCCCTCTTAAATTAAGGCGCACAAGTAAATTTTGTTACTAAACTAACCATGCATCACCATTATTGCATTGCGCACGAGTAATCAAAGCCAAATCATTGTACATCCATCATTATTCCAATGTGCAAGAAATCCAATTATTTAAGCACAGCATAATCAATGGTGCAAGGCAAATATTCATTAAATTTTTATGGCGCCAAAAGTAACTACACACATGTCCATACACACATAGCTATATATCATGGCGCAAGTAATTATCCATTAAATTAAGGCGCAGATGAAATAATCAATCAATCCATCATGTATCAACATTAATTCAATGGCGCCAGAGAACCCATTACTTAGTCATTACACATCAACAATTTTTTCATAGCGCACGCAGTCCAATGTTTAAACAAACATTCCTTACATCATATTTTCGTTGCACACAAGAGGTCTAATATATAAACTAGCATACGTTACAGTATAATTTCAGTGCGCACAAGGAGTCTATTTACTTAGCTAGTCATTCATCAAGTATAAATTCATGGCGCAAGTATCTAAAAACTTAATCATTAAATAGCCAATGTGCAGTCGTCAACTAACAACTAATCATCTAAAAGTGATATATCTAGCTAACATTAATGTTTACGTAGCAAGGGCCAAATGATGTAAACATGAAGGTATGTTTTAATATCAACCCTTCCATATTTAATTACACATTACTTCCTACAAATGAATATTATTCAATTAATATAAGATTATTAAAATATGAATGAAAGGTACTCAAACCTTTTTCCTACAATGAATATTATTCTAATATCAATATTATTCAATTATCTAAATAATGAAAAATAACAATTAAATGAAAAGAATTAAAAACCTTTCCTTTATAAATAGAGACTCTTAATTAAAATAATAATTAACTGAATTTTCTCTCAGTTCATAAGTAAATATTTTCAACCTTATAGATGATTAATTGAATCTACGCTGAGTGGGTAGATTGTCGACCATGCAAAGATAAAAAAGGAAGGAGAAAAAAACCAAATGAATTTAGGTGTGAACTCGTTGAGTTAATAATGGTGAGCGGAGAGAATTGTGAGGTGTAAATTCGTTGAGTTAATAATGGTGTTCACAGAGAGTTGTGAGGTGTAAAATTCATTGAGAGTGTAGCTGAGATCGCAAAGGTTATTCTTAACCAATTCGCAGAGTGTTATCAATGAATCTCAGAGGTTAAAGATGGAAAGAAGGCAAGCAAATCGTAGATATCATTGTATTAACCTTGCTAAGGAAGATACAAATTGTTGGGCGAAATTCATGTGGGTTCCTCCACACACAGTAAAGATATCACACACAAAACGCAGAGTAAACTAACACCGCAGCAAATAGAACTATTTCCTTAAAAGAAACTCCTAAAGCATGGACGAGGTCACCAGTGATCCGACCTTGTGAGTGTTGTTCTGCATGTTACTGGATATTCCTAACTGCTCAAGGGTAACTGCACAAGGTTTGGAATGACTGCAATACGCCTCAGTCTCGGTCAATGGTCGGGAGAAGGGTGGAACGAATGCTTCGTGGTAGTTTTAAATCTCTTTTTGTATACCAAAATCGATAACTAAAATCTCATCTTGAATTGCTCATATGTGGCCAAAGGATATTGAAACGATGGTTTTCAATAGCCAACAATGATGGTTGTTTTAATGCTCATTATGTTTACCAAATCGATCCACTGGGGCATCACAAAAGAGAAGGAAGGATTGTAAATGCGCAAAAATTACAATGAATAAAATCTCTTGCTAATTCCCCCACAACCTAGGCATGTTTTAAACAAAAAAACGCAAAGGTGACATAAAGAAAATTGTCGTACAAATGTAGGAAAATCAATGTGTAAAGAGGTGAGGATTCTCTAAGAAATTGTAGATAAAATTGTTGTGTAAATAAAGTGAAAATCGTTGGGCCAAGAAAGTGAATTTCGATGAGCTTTAGGGGAAATATTTCATTGTGTAAAAAGAAGAAAATACGTTGAGCCATTGGGAGACCAATCGTTGTATAAGAGAAGTAAATCATTGAGTTTAAGGGAACTAAATCACAGTGAAAAGAATTGCAACACAGACCAAAAGATTATGTTTACTTACACAATTTTATGATACAATGTAGACCCAATCCATTTAATTTTCAGATCTTGTGTTTCGCCAGGGAGAAAAACTAAATCATATAAGAATTGGTGAAAGCATAAGGTTGGTAGATTTACTCATGAAGAAACGAAACAAATGACGAGATCACCACAACTACATAATTAGTTTAAATCTCGATAAAAATTAAAACCTTCAATAGAATTACCCCAACAATGCTCATACAATAGAATTAAACTACATTTTAATTTGAAACTTAATGAGTTCAATCTTAGTTTAGGATTACTGTAACCGAAGGTGAAGAATATAAGATTGCTATTATGCGCTTGCACTCCCTTCTGTCTACTACTTGCTAACTGTCGAGACTTCATCGATACCTCCCATCCAATGCTAGGGGTACTCTTCTTCCCCCTTAGCCCCTCAAGCCACAAAGGGGCCATGCACAAACACAACCAGAACACTCTAGCTCCCAGCTCGCATCACAAGGCAGAGATACCACTTTCTTTTTTGAGTTGGGTATCCCAACTCTCACAAGTAAAACCAGTCAAGGAAATTCTGGCAGCATAACTTCACCAATAAACTATGTCCCCCATTCCTCCTCTTAGCCATTTCTTTTATAGAATTTCTTTTAGTGACCAATTTCCATTTGCACATTTAATTCGTTTTTTTTTTAATTAATTAGGAATTACTTCCCCCATACACTTGTCACCCATTCCCTTAGTTGCACCAAATAATTCACCATTAATTTAATTAAATGCCAATTTCCCTCACCCATCCTAAAAGCGCTCCTAAAATTACTCCTAATTGTCCCTTTATTCCCTCTATTTCCCTTTAATGACTGACGCCCTTCTAAAACTTAGTTGTGTTTAAATTTAGGAAAGTTCTTTAGTTAAACTAGACTAGATACCTTTTTATGCTTCCACATTCTTTTTACATTTATTTCCTTTCTTATCATAGTTTCCAATTTGGTATTTTTGCACACATTTATATAATTAAATATTTAGTTATAATTTTTTACTCTTTCAATTCATAACTTGATTATTCTTCATCCTCCATCATTTATTAAATTTATAATTTAGTTTTAGACTTCTTACCCACTTTAGACTTACACTCAAATTTTTAAAATAGGCTTAGAATTTTTAAGGAGATTTTATAATTAATAAAAATTACCCATTCAATAATTATTTTAAGTCCGACAATGTCAAAACACATATTGTTTTCCAGGCACCTAGGTTCACTGACTCACCTTTATTAAAAATAGCGATGTTCCCTTCAAGATGCACTCTGTGCTCCAAGGGTTCCACTCGCCTTTATTCAAGTTTTATTTATGCGATGTGCCCTTCAAGACGCACTACGTGCTCCAAGTGTGCCACTAGCCTTTGACTAGTTTTGGTAGTTTTCCAACCCTTGGAATCAATACTCCATCAGGAGACCTTGTGAGAGACTAAGGGCCTCTAAGGAATAAGGACCCTGCCTTATTGTGTGCACGTTGGCACAAGGGCGGAACCAGGGTTGAATGCTTAACAGTGCACCAACAAAACCCTGACTATCAGCCCTTTCGGCAACACTTGTGAAGCAGGCGAAGTCTCACCTGAGGTAGAAGCAGGGGGGTTACAAGACACAGGTGTCTTTAACCAGGCTGGGACACATATCTGTGATAAAAGCACTTCGCAGAATATTCTATTAGCGTTTAGGAAGTGTCATGCATTGGTTCCTTAACATTGCAGAGCATAATCAAAGATAGATCAGCGCAGTAACAACGAATGATTATATACCCTGACCACTTAGCATTATAAGTTAGATCTAGCATTCATTTACCCTTAACACAAGCAAAGAACTTAAGAAATAAAAGATCTATCTATTATACATCATCATCAAAGCACAAAGCAGATTCATAACAAAAGTAACATAGTATAAAGAAAACCATGAGACACCAAATATATGTGGTTCACCCCAGTGTGGGGCTACGTCCACCAACCACTTCACCTCTTTATTATTCACCAAAATCTTACATCCAATCAGATTTTTTCACTAAGCCATAGAGTCAAAATCCGCACAAGACAGGAAATATGTGCATTGAGCACCATATCCTAATTCTCTACACTAAGTACTAGATATGCGCACTGAGCATTACAAGCACTAAACCCCTCCTAAAAAATAACAATCGAGCACTAAGCCTCAACCAAATACATCTCTTTTGCACAAAGAATTAGTGATCTACTTGAGCTACTACTTCTACAATACATTCATCTTTATTTATACTTTACCAACCCTTACAATAAGTCCTAAGCATGGGGAAAACCCTATTGGACAACTGAGAGGGGGGGGTGAATCAGTTGTTACCGTTCTTAAACAATTATTCTTCTTTTAAAATCTTTACAAGGCACTCAATGATTATTACAATAATGCAGGGAAATAAACAATGGCACATTCAGCATCAGTCACATATATGAGAAACACAGAGACAGATATTTCTCGAGGAAACCCATAAAGGGTAAAAACCTCTTCTTCTTTATATGATAAGTATTATTTACATTCTTTACATTATCATACATATCAGCACCAACTCATTGTGAGGCTACAACCTCTGTTTTGCAAGCTGCAATTGATCAGGGGATCAATTTTTTCTCAAAAATTCAAAGTGCTCGGAATCGCTTCAAAAAGGACAAGAGCGTAGGCCTCATCGTTGCAAACCCAACGCAACTCGTTTCGTCTCAAACGGACGTTAGGAGCGAGAGATATTGCGATTTGTTCATAAAGTCAAACAGGGAAAAAAAAATGGTGTTGACAGTACAGTCCGTACAGGCTGACATGTCAAAGCCATACGACCGTACATGTGGTGATGTGGCAAGCATCTATTGGTTGACAGTTGGTCGAATGGGAAGTCGACACATGGCACTGTTTGGGGCAAGTGATTGGGTACCACGTGGCCCAATCATGGGCTGCCACGTGGCACCCCAGTATTGGTTGTTTGGTCTGTTGTCAAAATGTATTGGAGTTTGTGGGGTTCGACCCTCGGACCTCCCCACCGCATAATCTTTCACAAGATCCACCCGACCATTGCACTGCCACTTGTTCCTTATTACATATGTGTATTTTATTTTATTTAAGTTCACATATCATTGTATATGGCGGAAGGTCGGGTCGGGGCTTAGCCCCGGCCCGTGGTTTTGTTCCATAACATATGACCAGTGGTAATATAGCGTGCGAGGGTTACGACGGGATGGAGCCCCTGGTCACGTGTGTTTATATATATTGCACACGGAGTGTATTACAAACAAGCCATGTGACCACACGAAAGGCGCGGAGGGGCTTAAGTTTGGTTTTAAACGGTTGGCAACAGTTAAAGCCCGAGGTCATATTGTAACTCCCCATGTGCCCAGGTGCTAGGCGGTTAGGGGTTGGCGCGCCCATAACTGTCCTATAGTTTGCACCGTTGGTGCGGTTGCGCCCGGTTCTGGGTTTTTACGCTATTTATTGCGTGTGTGCTAGGTTCATTGGACAAGGGTGCATTTTGTAGATGCAGAGACAGCAAGCTTGAAGGGGGGACTTCCAGGAGGCCTAACTTCTTCATTTTTCCACCGATTGAGGTGTCGAAAAAGCCTAGCTAGGTGTCTTTGGACACTCTAAAGCCATTGGAGCAGTCGGTTGGTCATTTTGAGCATTGTAAGGCATGTTTTTGAGCACTTTGAGCAATTAATAATAATGATCCATTGGAAGATGGACCAGGAGATGTAGCCCAAGAGAGGGGTGAACTCCTTTATCAATTGTTGTGTTTTATGTGCTTATGTTCATTGATTATGATATTGTCTATGTGTATTTTGCATGAGTAATCCTTAAATTTATGTGTTGCAAAGTTGATCCATTTTCTTTTAACACATAACATTTACTTGCAATAATTTCAAGATTTTCAAGTCTTCTTCATTTTTAGATTAAGTTGGTATCAGAGCAATGGTTTTTGAAGACTTGATTGTTTGCAAGTTTTGTTTCTGATGTGAACAAGGTTGAAACTCACAAGAGGAGAAGGTCAACTTGTGGAGCCAAGTTCTCATCCGACAAGGAGAAATCATATACCATCACCGCAAGTTTCAGGGAGGCATTCACCAAGCATGGCTCATGCAGAAAGTCATGAACGTGTTCCTGCCGAAGATGAAGATCTTAGAAAGGTTGTCATGGAGATGAGAGAGATGATGAAGATCTTGATGGAAAGGAACATATTGTCGCAAGGTGAAGGCTCCAATCCTTCAAGGCATAAGGGAAGCAATGGTGACAAAACTCCAAATGGAAATGGAGGGAATGGTGCTTCTCCACCACCCTCTCCTCCTCCATCTTCTTCTTCTTCTTCTTCTTCTTCTACCAGTTCAAGACCTCTTCCGAATTCTCCAAAGGGGCATGGTAAAACTCCTTCGCAAATTCCTTCATTAAA
>ML789152.1:184919-201694 GCA_009831015.1 Picea engelmannii | reverse complement strand
TGGGAGAGATCTCAAGATTTTCTGAACTAAAGAAGGTTCATCAATTGTTTCACCAAGTGCCTTCATTGCATTTACCATTTCTTCTACTCTCAGAAAGTATTTTCCAACAGTTTCATCTTCCTTCATCTTCAGTTGTTCAAACTATATTCTATATGTTTGAATCTTTGCATCCTTTACCTTCTCATTACCCTCATAACTGCTAATGAGTTTGTCCCACATTTCTTTGGCAGTTCCTAGGCGCATAACTTTTACGATTCTGTAAGCCCACTCAAGATAGCATTCATATCCTTAGCATTGAATCTAAATTCTAGTTTTTCATCCTTATTAGCTAGCACAATTGACTTTACATAACCAGTATCTACCACATCCCAGACATCTACACCTAAAGCCATTATGTAGGTTCTCATTCTAACTTTCCAGAAGGCAAAGTTTGTTCCATTGAACAAAGGGGCCTTACTGGTTGAATTTCCTTCATGGCTTGACATGTTTAAGCTCTAGGATCTACCCTTAGATAAAAGGGGCTAGCTCTGATACCAATTGTTGGACAACTGAGAGGGGGGGTGAATCAGTTGTTACCGTGCTTAAACAATTATGCTTTTTTTTAAATCTTTACAAGGCACTCAATGATGATTACAATAATGCAGGGAAATAAACAATGGCACATTCAGCATTAGTCACATATATGAGAAACACTGAGACAGATATTTCCTAAGGAAACCCATACAGGGTAAAAACCTCTTCTTCTTTATATGATAAGTATTATTTACATTCTTTACATTATCATACATATGAGCACCAAGTCATTGTGAGGCTACAACCTCTGTTTTTCAAGCTACAACTTGCAGAGAGCACCAACTCTCTATTTTTCTCTAGCACCCACTAGAAGGAAGCACCAACTCCTTGGTTTCTCTAGCACCAACTAGAAGGAAGCACCAACTGCCTGGTTTCTCTAGCACCAAATAGAAGGAATCTACAACTCCCTGTGTTCAAGCACCCACTTGAACCTCTGAGGACACCAGTCCTCCCTAGCACCTCCCTTCCACCCTAGTTTATGAATATGAAATACTGAAACCTATTACAATGATATAGTGTTCAATAACAGTTTACCAGTCTCATCAATGTTCTGCAAGATTTTGCTACTCAGTCTTCCTCACTGTCTTCCTACATGCATCTACTGCCCATTCTGTTCTTTTTTCTTTTGTGATCTGTGTGCCATTCTCATTCAATGCACCTTTTGTTTCCTATCCATTTCAGTTGTTGCACCACCCCTTTACTTCTTCACACATGCATTACTTCACCTCAGCAACAACAACCTCATCACTTCTCTTTCCTGTGTACTTATAGCTTCTGTACACCTTGTGCATGCAATGTACACCATGCCTCTGCCTGCTCACACTATGTTAATATCTTCCACATCTCAAGTGCTCTGTTTGATCATCATGGTAACCCTTCAGCTTTTCTAGCAGTTTGCCCATGTGTTCAGCATCACTGGATGTCATGCTGAGATTCCTCAGCCTCTCCGGCAGACGAGACTCTTCGTCTTCTCTGGCATAGTCGAGCTTATACTTTCTGCTTCAGTTACAAACTTCAATGCTCATCCACTTGTCAATCCCCTCCACGAATAGTCTTTGTTCTACTAGCTGATCTCTTGAGACTCTTCACCTCTTCTGTCAATCACCTCGAAGTGTCTTTGAGTCCTCTGGTAGAACTCATCACTAGTTTCTGGCATATTCATTGTGTCATGCAACAGTAGCCCTTTGATCTCCTTCAGTTTCATCTGCACCATTGAATGATCTTCATAAGCTTTCCTTTATTTCGTATTTCATCATTTCGTCTTTCCTGTGGCCAAGTGTCTCGCCAGTCCATGTCGCGATGTCTGAAACTCCGAAACAGAGCTTTTCTATGCTAGCTCCTTCCTCTATATGACCATGGCCATGACCAAGCGCTTGTTCATAAAGTTCTTTTCGAGATTTCCTTTTTCAGTATTTCGGGACTCCTGATGTTGAGAGTCTTTGACTTCTCCATCTCCCGGTAACCGAAATCCCAGTCTCCAATACATCGAAGGGGGTCGGATCAATGGTCCACGATCTCTTCGAACCAACGGCTCAGATCATTTCGTGATTTCGCAAATTGCGATTTCGACATTCCTGTGGTGAATGTTCTTGACACTTCCAACTACTGATCTGTGAAACTTAGAAATGGTGTGGGATCAACGGTCCCAAACAACCCTTGATCTGATGGCTCAAATCATTTCGCGATTTCGCATTTCGCAATTTCGGCATTTCTGTGGTATTGTTTCTTGCCTCTCCAAGTCGCGATTCGTGAAACCTCGAAATGGAGTCTTTGACATGCTCTGATCTTCTACCATGTGTCCCTCTTGGATCAACGGTCAAGATTTTATCGAGACTTCGCAACTCCACAAGCCTTCGTTGTGCCTGATCAACGGTCCATATTTGGCCTCGATCTAACGGTTGAGATTATTTCGCATATCGCGAGTTCGAGAGGTGAAAGGCTAGAGCATTTCATACCTTTGACTTTCCAGTCAGTGAAATGTTGATTTTTGTCCACGTGTCCTGCCCGTAGATGGATGGTCCTCCTTCTTTCGAGATTTTGTATACCTGCTTCTCCTTGCACTTTAATGAACATGCAGGTTCTCCCTGATCCAACGATGGTTGGAACTTATGCTCAGATCTAATGCCTGAGATCTGTCCTCCTCTTCTACGCATTCTTCTTTTCTACAATGAGATCTGACGGTCCTCCTTCTTTCAGGAATTTAAATGGGATCCAACTATCACTGACGCTTCTCCTCCGGAGCTTAGGCACTGCGATCAACTCTACGCTAATTAATTCTGAGCTTACTTTGTTCCTGTGTTTCATCGATGCTTACTCTGATCTTGTCATCAATGACCTGCCTACAATCCTTTGCACGCCATCTTTGTTGCTATACTTGCCATCACTGACAAGCATACATTGTCTGTAAAACATGCCAACAAACCCATGGGCCGACATCCCATAAACCCATTACAAAAACCCTAGAGAACCCCTTACTGGGTCCACATAGCCCACAAAATAAGTGAGATCCGCGATCTCAGCTCCACCTGGGCAATCCTTCTTCGACTAGTGTGTCGAAGTCCGAAAGTGGTCCAAAACTTACCAAAGTGTCCTCAAACTTAGTCGAGGGCCAAAAGTCCCCCAATACTCACCTATGACTCCTCCTGAGTCACTCAGGTCTGGACAACGCTGCTTCGAAAGCCTCGAGCTTAAATCAATCTTCTTCAACTTGTTGCCTCGCCTAAGCCTCTTTCCCGATGAGCTCATGAATTGTCTGCTCTGTAACAATCCCTTTCAGGCGTTGCTCTACTGGTACAACTACTTGGTCTAGTTGTGAGTCTTGTCCATCAATTTCCTTGAACACCTTGCAGGCTTCATCATGCACAGATTGTAGCTTCTGCGTCACTTCCATTACCTTACCCTGGAGGCCAGTGATATGTTGCTATATTGTTCACTACTCTTGGGATCTCTTCATCCTTTCCACTACTATGAGCATCTTCATCTATGCTTACAACAAAAATGCTTACTGTTGTGCCTCATGTAATTGCACTTCTAGCTTCCTTAGTGTTGGATCCTTGGTGAGGTGTTCATATGTCTGATCATTCTTGTCGCTCAACTATTTTCATGTTGAAGTGAGGGATTTATATTTTCTACTGCATTTTTGAAGGATTCCTCCCTCTGGTCATGCACCTCTTGTGGGGTGCTCAGTACTGTTTGAGCCTCCAATTCTGTTATCCTAGCCTGAATTTGTTGGAGGGTCTCTGCGAACTTCACTACTTGAGCTTCGATCGGCTCTTGCTCCTCCTGTGTCAAGCCTGAAACCGAACGACATGATTTATTTACCACTTCTTTGACCATGGTCTGCTCTATGAGCAGCTACTCTTTTTCCCTCTGTAGCTAGGATTTTTCCTCTTGAAACTTCGCCTGAAGCTCTGCTTTCTCACTTTTATGAGCAGCTATATTGTCCTACGTTTCTTGTAACTGTACTAGGACTTCGTCCTTCTCCTTTTCCAAGGATTTTGCAGCCTTCTCCTTCTCTTCATGGACTCTTTGGAACCAAGATTTTGTTGTATCCGCAATCCTTCTTAATTGGGATGGTTCATCCCCCAATTTCTCAGTATGTGATGAGGAAGGCACAGACGGCACGGTAGGTACTGCACGGACTAAGCGGACAGCTTGTTGCACTTCCTTCACTTCTCTATCAATTCTTCTGTATAAATGATCCTGCGTCTCTTCATACCTCTACAACATGTCCTCAAAGACGTCTTCCATAGATCCATGGAATAGACTGATGTCTTCATTGGTGAGAGTGGCCTCGAACTGTGGCTTATTGGCATTTGTCTTGTTCCTTGTTGAGGGTTTCTTCCGAGAAACCTTCCTCTTCTGCGGTGTCACTGTCCCAAAATGGGGATCTTTAGGGGTTGGTAGCTTCACCTCCTCTTTTCTCTTCTTCTCCTTCATCTCCTCCTCCTTGTCCTTCTGCTTCGTCTTCTCCTCTTCCTGGTGAGCCAGACCCGTTATCTTTAGAAGCATTTTCCTCTTCATCACTCTCTATGTCCTGGACTTCATCCTGATTTTTCTTCTTTTCTATTCCACTGGACTGTCTGACATGTTCAACTCATGTAACTATGGGGCTTCCTATGGTGTCAGTATCGGATAATTATGCATTGGCGACAAGTACAATAAATTCCTCTGGCCATTCCTTTGTAATCTGCTCCATATCTTCATCTTTTAGCTTGTAGTATGATTGTAATTCTTCCTAGTGCTCATCTCTTCACGCGGTGATGTAAATGAAATGGGGATCAGCGTGGAACTTTGCTATGGGTCGGTATTGGTGTAGGGTGTGTTGTGTCATACGTGGAAATGATTCAATGGCGAACTTCAACTGCTGGTAATATCTATGAAACACGACATTGGGCTGCCATTGCTTAATCATGTCATTGGTATACCACAGGGTGGAAAACCGAGTGGAAAATGGCTCTGAAGGTTCGATCTCTAGGAAATTCTCCCCTTTAGGAATTTTCCAAGTGACAAATGCAATCAAAATGATTAACCAACTATAATGGAATTCATATCCCAAGTCCTGGTCTTCATGGAAATCCTTTTCTAATTCATTGATGAGGTAGTTCGCCCAGTTCATCTGTATGCCCTCCACACACTTTCCTGCGAGGTCCACCATGAACCCGATGACCTGTGTGGGGTGGTTCTTCCTCACTATCTTGCTAACTAAGATTTGACAAGCAAGGTGCACTGCGCCATCCTGTATAGAGGCTACCTTGTAAACTTGCTTTCCTTTTTCTACCTCTCCGTAAGCTTCTTTGATGTGTTGTGCTAACGAATAGTCTGAGGCCTTCCCTGGATAAAAATGTTATGGGTCAAGACCCTTCAGACTTAAACCTGTGATCCGGTGGGTCGACGTCGGATCCACAGTAATCCTTCTATCGAGCCATAGATATCCACCATGATAGCACGACAAAAGGATTTTAATGCAAGCATTAACCACCTGGTGGTGGCCAAAATGCGATATCTTCATCACGATCAACATAGTGGACTGTGCCAACCCCTTAATTCATTGCTATGAGACGAGGTGAGGTTTCTTTCTAGTTGTCTTCGTTAAGTAGCGATGAGGAACCAACATGGCGTAGTTCTTCCAATCTCCTAAGTTGAAGTCATTGTTCTTCAACAACGAGATTTGTCCTAACTGACTACTGACTATGCGAATTCCTTTCGAAATATACGCAATGAACATGGAGTACTCAAAATCTCGAGGGATATTGTCATGGTTAATATAACCAGCCAAAGGTGGAATATATTCAGGTAGGATCGACGGGATCTGCTTCGCGTTAGCCAAATCACCATGGTGCTTACTTCAGTGTTCAGTGACGAGGTTGACACGGCCAGAACGGCGTTCGGTCGAAGGGAAATCCTGCAGTCCCCTAGTCGATGACGCCTAAATACCTTCAGATATCAGTCTGTCAGCCATTAGCTTCTTAAGCAACTCCTCGACAGAATTCTCCAATTCACTAGGTTCACCTGACATTCTAGCTTTTAACATACATGCAAGGTAGACAAATGGACAGGTGGGGCCTAGTTTCAGATAGCACAACTCGACACTTGGACAATTATCTACTTATCTCAGTCAATCATCGGTAGCAAAAAGTGGTCCCGGCACAACGACCGATGAGTTAAATAAGTGGGGTATCGTGACGGATCTTCCAACGACCTGAAAATGCTTCTATCAATGTAAATCTATCTATTATGGCACGGTCTCAATGTCCAAAATCATTCCATAAGCCCATGAATTTGTTTTCTAATCATTCTGGAGCATCATTCTAATGGTCGGGGCACCTCCAACGGTCATATAACTTCGTCAGGGTGAAGTCCAATTTCGCGCGGACCTGTTGTTCCAACGAGGTTCAAATTCTATGAACCTTCCTCCTGCAAGGTTCCAGTCTGCAAAGTCTTCCGTCTAGTTTCTATAACTTATTGTAGCTTTTCCAACCTAGCCTTATTTTTATTGAGCTTCCTTGCCTTCTTTCATTTTATCTAAGTCTCTTTAACTGTTTCTGGAATCCTCTTTTGATTTTTATTCATATCTTCTCCTAGTATAGTGGTTTTGCACTGTTGAGGTGCCTTCAAAGATTATGAAGCTAATATCCCTTTTCTTAACATTTCCTGATTGGGCATACTTCTTTCTAGGATAGATAGGTCCTTCAAGTCTTCTTTCATTCTTTCAAACTTGATAGCTAATTCTCTTGTTGTATGTCTCTCCTGCGTTGTTACTTTGTTCTATTCTTTGACTTATCTTCTTGGACTTCCTCTGACCGTTTCTATTTAGGACTTTATACCATGCCCTTAGTCTCTTGAATTTTTTCATATTTTTTTTGTCTTATGTCCATCTCTTCAACTTTAGCAATAATCCTTGGACAATCCTCAACCTCATGACCAACAACCTTACAACAAAGACAAAGAGGGCCTCCTCCAGGACATTCCTTAGCAAGATGTCCCACCCTTCTGCAGTTATAAAACAAAGTCAATCCTCTTTTTCTCTTAAATGTTCCCCAACCTTTTATGTACTGCACACTTTCCCTAGGATCATAGTGTTGGACCTACAATCTACAAAAAACAATTCTAGGTTCTTGCATCCACTTATTAGTCCAAAAACTCTTTCTATGCATAAAAATAACATATTTTTCTTTATTTTCGTTATATTTACTCAAATCAACTCTTTCTTTCAACTGCACCCTAGCCTTCAGACTAGGACATAATCTATTAAGCATACTTAAGTTCATGCTTTCAAAAAAAAAAATTCACATATCTTTCTCTTGCCAAAGCACAAATCTTGCTTCTATAGAATCTTACCTCTTTTCTTCATATAAGATTACTTTCTTAGCACAAATCTTTTGTTGGCCCTCAACCAAGTTTTGGGGAAACTTTGGTCATATTTGGCCCACTTTTGGACTTCGACGTGATGGTCAAAGATGGAGCTCCTAGGT
Source organism: Picea engelmannii (assembly GCA_009831015.1). NCBI lineage: Eukaryota > Viridiplantae > Streptophyta > Pinopsida > Pinales > Pinaceae > Picea > Picea engelmannii. The sequence continues at coordinate 194,147 of ML789152.1, read as the reverse complement.
GGAGCGGAGATCGCGGATGTCACCCATTTTTTAGGGATATGTGGACCGAGTAAGGGGTCCTCTAGGATTTTTATAACGGGTTTTAGGGGATGTCGACCCATGGGAGTTTCCCATATTTAGGCCTTATTGTAAGGGTTTGTAAAATATAAATAAATAAGAATGTATTGTAGGAAAGGAGGGTAAGCTAAGTGCAAGTAGTTTGAGATGCTTTGTGCAAAGGAATGTATCTGTGTTAAGGCTTTGTGCTCGATAGAGATTTGGCTCTATGCCTTGACCAAGTTTTGGAAGGAGGATCTGGGGCTCAATGCACAGATCTCATGTCTGGTGCGAAGCTCGACTCTATGGCCTAGTGCATAGGAGTAATTGAATGTAAGAGATTGACGAATAATAAAGAGGCGAAGCGGTTGGTGGATGTAGCCCCACACTGGGGTGAATATCTTATCTCTTGTGGTTTTATTTGTGCAATGTTATCTCTGTTATGTTTTTCTTATTACTTAGATTAGAATGTGTAATGAATATGTATGTTTTTCTTAAAAAAAATTCTTATGTTAAAAGGCTAGATCTGATTCACAGTGCTAAGTGCTAAGTGTTTAAGGTGCATAATCTTTGTTGTTACTACACTAGATCTATACTTGGGTAGGTTATGCGATGTTAATAAGGTTAATGAACTAATGTATGTCACTTCCTAAGCGTTAACAGAATAATCTTTGAAGTGTTATTATCACAGATCTGTGTCCTAGCTTGGTTACAGACACCTGCGTCTTGTAACCCCCCTGCTTCTACCTCGGGTGAGACTTCGCCTGCTTTGCAGGTGTTTCCAAAAGGGTCAGGAGTCGTGGTTTTTTTGGTGCATTGTTAAGCATTGAACCTTGGGTCTACCCCTATTCCAACAAATGGTTTCATTGTCAGGACCTGAAACTATGCTTGGTGGGAACTGACATAAAGAAAAAGAGAAGCTTTGTGTGTAGATCTGTTGCTAAAGTGCGCAGTACTCTACTTGAATTACGAAGCTTTATGCCAAGAGAATAATATGATCTAAAGAAAAGAGGTAAGATCCTAAAGAAGCAATCTTTGTTCTTTAGAAAAAGAAAGATAAGTGGAAAAAAAAATTTTGAAAGTATGAACTTAAGTATGTTTAATAGATTATGTCCTAGTCTGAAGGCTAGGGCGCAGTTGAAAGAAAGAGTTGATTTGAGTAAACTTAATGGAAATGAAGAAATATATGTTATTCCTATGCATAGAAGAGTTTTTGGACTAATAAGTGGATGCAGGAATCTAGAAAAAAAAATTGCAGATTGCAGGTCCAACACTGTGATCCTAGAGGAAGTGCATAGTACAGAAGAGGTTGGGGAACATTTAAAAGAAAAACAGGATTAACTTTATGTTATAACTGTAGAAGATTGGGACATCTTGCTAAGGAATGACTTGGTGCAGGTCCTATTTGTCCTTATTGTAAGATTGTTGGTCATGAGGTTGAGGATTGTCCAAGGATGATTGCTAAAGTTGAAGGGATGAACATAAGACAAGAAAACTATGAAGAAAGTCAAGAGACTAAGGGCATCTTAGGAAGTCATAAAGAGAAAAGGTCAGAGAAATTTCAGACTATGTTATTACAGTTGAAAGAAATGATGGATGTTCACAAAGTTGTCAGTTTACCAGAGATCCTGAAAGTAAAACACTGCATAAATACAAGAATAGAAGACTTCAACATAGATTGTGTTTTGAATGAAGAAGCACAAGTGAATATTATGACAGAAGAAACTTGGAAAATTTTGGGAAAGCCTACTATGGTACCTTCGTTGGGAAGGATAGGATTGATTAAAGGTAAGATGATAACCCTATGTGGAAGAGATACTAATGTACCTATTATTGTTCAGGGAACATCGACTGAAGAAGAATTTGAAGACATTAAGTTTTTCAGGGATAGCACCCCTTTCCCACTATTGTTAAGTAGGACTTGGATTGAGAAGGATCAAATCAGAAGGAAAGAAGAAGAAGAAGCTACAGAAAATAAAAAGAAAGAACTAAGGAATTTCATAGCTAGGAAAATAGACCAACTAATAGAAGAATGAGAGGATAATTCGAAGCAACAGAACAAAGCAATAATGCAGGAGGGATAGAAAGAAAGAGAATTAGTTGTCAAGGTTGAAAGAATGCAAGAAGTCTTCAAGGACCTATATATTCAAGAAAGAAGTATATCCACCCAGAAAGTGTTAAGAAAAGGGATATTAACTTCAGACCCTTTGAGGGCACCTCATCAGTGCAAAGCCACTATTCTAGGGGAAGATAAGAATAAAAATGGAAATAGGATTCCAAAAATAGTTAGAGAGACTCAGATAACAAGAAAGAAGGCAAGGAAGCTCAATAAAAAGAAAGATAAATTGGAAAATCTAGAAGAAGCTACAGAGACCAGATGAAAGACTTCACAGACTGGAACCTCGCGGGAGGCAGGTTCACGAGATTTGAACGTCGTTGGAATAGCAGGACTGCACAGAATTGGACTTCGCCCTGGCGAAGTTATATGACCGTTTGAGGCACCCCGACCATTGGAATGATGCTCTGGAACGGTTATAAAACACATTTATGGGCTTATGGACCACTTTTGGACATTGAGACCATGCCATAATGGATATATTTACATTAATGGAAGCATTTCCTAATTCCTAGTTGTTGGAAGATCTGTTACGATGCCTCGCTTATTTAACTAGTTGGTCGTTGCGCTGGGACTACTTTTTGCTACCCATAATGGACTAAACTAAATAGAGAATTTTCTATGTGTCAAGTTGTATTATTTGAGACTAGACCCCGCCTGTTCGTTTGTCTACCCCACATGTTTGTTTTCCTACCCCTCCTCTTTGTTAAAAGCTAGAATGTCGAGCGAACCTAGTGAATTGGAGAAGTCCGACGAGGAAGTCCTTAAGAAGCTAAGGGCCGACAGATCGATATCCAAAGGTGTCCAAGCATCATCGAATATGGGACTACAGCCTTCCCCTTTGACCGCACGATGTTCTGGCTGTGTCAACCCCATGACTGAGCAGTGAAGTAAGCACCATGGTGATCTGGCTAAAGTGAAGCAGATCCCGTCGATCCTACCCAAATATATTCCACCTTTGTTTGGCGGTGTTAACCATGACAGCATCCCTCGCGACTTTGAGTACTCCATTTTCACTACGTACATTCCAGAAGGAATATGCATAGTCCAGAATCAGTTAAGACAGATCCCCTTGTTGAAGAACAATGACTTCAACCTGGGAGACAGGAAGAACTACGCCATGTTGGAGCCCCACTGCTATCTCGCAAAGACAACTGGGAAGAATCCTCTCCTCTTCTCACAGCCATGGATTAAAAGATTGGCGCAGTCCATTGTGTTGAATGTGATGAAGATCCTACATTTTGGCTGCCACTAGGAGGTAACACTTGTGTTAAACTCCTCCTATTGTGCTATCATGGCATATACTTGTGGCTCGACAAAAGGATTATTATGGATCCGGCATTGATCCACCGGATCACAGGCTTAAGTGTGAAGGGTCCTGATCCTCAACAGTTTTATCTAGAGAAGGCCCTAGACCATTCTCTGGCACAACGCAACAAGGAATCTTACGGAGAAGTTGAGAAAGGAAGGAGAGGTTACAAGGTAGCCTCTATATAGGATGGAGCAGTGCACCTTGCTTTCCAACTCCTAGCTATCAAGCTAGTAAGGAAGAACCGCCCCACACAGGTCACCAGATTCATGGTGGACCTCACAGGAAAATGTGTGGAGGGCATGCAAATGAACTGGGCGAATTACCTCGTCAATGAGCTAGAGAAGGATTGTCACAAAGCCCGGCATTTGGGATATGAATTCCATTACAGTTGGTTGATCATTTTGATCGCATTTGTCACTTGGAAAATTCCTGAAGGAGCCACCTTCCCAGAGATCGAACCTATGGAGTTGTTGGTCACTCGGTTTTCAACCATGTGGTATACCAAGGACATGACAAAGCAGTGGAAATCCCATGCTGTGTTTTCTGGGTACTATCAACAGTCAAAGGTCTGTCAGGCTGCTAAATTGAAGATTTGAATGACCTAAAACACTAAATTGTCAAACCAGGGTTGGTAAACTTCGAGCTGCTACACTGTATGTGCGGGTAAGGTTCTAGTCTCTATCTGAATGTTATCCTTAGAAGAAAACACACACTTATCCTGAGAACTTGAATCTTCATGACTATCTTAAAAATGAGCATTTCCTATTTAAGTCATCAACAGAAAACAGTCTTATACTCAAATGCTAGTACTACTATTTCTATTCAAAAGTGTGGTTCCACAAGATTATTTTACCTCTATGTCCAATCATCTACCATCATCATTTCTGTTTAAGTCATGACACAAAGAGTATTCTTGAAAATGCATTCATTCTGAGCAGCAAAAATAAATCTAATTCTGTCTACAGGAAAACAGAGTACTACCCTACCTACTGGTACCAGGAGCTCCCTTTGATTTAACTGTAATCTAACTCTTCCAAGTAAGCAGGGTAACTAACTGTCTAACAAAGCAAGTTCATTCACACTCTAAGTTATGCTCGAATTGAAAATGAAAAGCCAAACAAACCACGTTCATGCTCTTAAACCCTACAGGCATCAGTTATGCATTCAATACCCATCAACACAAAAGATAACAGTATGCTGGAACGATTCAATTGAAGAATAGATAAACAATATTCTGAAGCAACTAAATTGATGACACACTATGAGCTGTAGGTATACCATTCATGTAAGCAAATGCTAACACACTGAAACAACTAAATCTATGATCGTTAAGCTACCTTGTATGCAAGTTCTAAAACACTGAAATGAACTAAGTCTGAAACAGAGTAACACGGCGACTTGAACCGGTTTGGCGGGCCCAACCAAACGGTACAAATGCCGAAGGAGAGAACCATAATTAACTACAGCATTCTATGCAAACAGTGTATAATCTTTACGCTCAATTAACTCAAAAGAGAATGCTTCAAATCATATATCAGTCGAATAGCAAGACACAGCAGTAGTTTTGATATTCAAAAATGCGTGTCCATAACATAATCCAACAACCCGTTCTCAGGAGTGATCACAGGTTTATATAGAAATCCTACTCATAACAGTCTAAAACAATGATACATAAAACAAACGGGTCCCCCTGTTCATAACAGTCTTGGAATCAAGTTTTTTAAAACGTACTTCACATCTTCGTGACACATAGTGTCACGAAGTGTGAACGATGAAGAATCACGGCCCAGGTTTATCATTATGCCATCAAGCACCCTGTGGCGATGACTCCAGCTGTCATGTGAATCTCTCTGTCTTCCATTCAGACCCTAACGCACAGATATTTGGGCGGCTCCATTGGTATCTCCACGGGTACGAGTTGGTACCTGGTACCGGCATCCTGTTCCAAAAATAGCAGTGGTACCTAACCCAAGCGACATTAGTTCCAATATCAATTTAAAGCATTAAAGTGCATAAAAATAGTTTGAAATGTAAAGATACCTTAAGTAACCCCATTGAATGGTAGGGAGATGTTAATTATGTCAAAACGAGGCCAAAAGGGTGGTACTGGCATATAAATGGAGGTCTGTGGAATATAATATAGGCAAAAAACATGATCAAAACCGGAGACCAACATGCCCCCACACTGAAGTCCTTGCCTGTCCTCAGGCAACAAAAATCAAAAACTGGTAGCCATCAGAGGGTTGCAGCGGCTGCAACCAGCATTTGCAGCCTCTCCTACTTCTTCAGATTCCTAATTTCTTTCTTAAGGACCCTGTTGATTATAACATGCTTCCTAGCAATCCTCTGAAGTTGTCTGTTCCTTTTGGAATTATCCTTATTCCTCTGATTTAACCTTTCAACTTTGGATAGGAGGTGAGTTACCCTAAGCTTCAGGAGTTCGTTTTCGGTTTTAATATGTCTGTCCAGTACACTGTACTCACGCAACTTCTCCTTCAATCTGCTATTCTTGCTCTCTAGTTTCACCACCATGGGTTTCAAGGACCGACTGGAGGAAATATCACAGTGGATTTCCACTATTTGACCTTGTCCTGGCTGCGGTGAAGGGCTAGATGCATGCGTGAGCTCTTTGGGACTTTGAGCAGGGGTATGAAATCTATCAGAATTATGGTCTGAACTGAATTCAAGAGTGAATGCATCTGGGTTGCATTCATAAGTATCAACTGGATCAAAATTACGATCTGGGTTGAGTTCATAGTTGTCAATTGGATCTGGATGAGTTGGACTGAGTGCAGAAGTGTCAACTAGATGGGGTTCAGGGGTGAACTCTCTTGGTATCTGAACGGGGGTACCGGTTGGTACTTGAACGGACTTATTCTGCACATTTTCCTTGGATGTAGTAGCCTGCCGATTTGTTTTACGGTTCTTTCGAATGAGTTGGGACAAAGTCCAGGTCATCTCAGATGGCTCTGGGGCCTCCTCGTGACCATCTGTACTTTCCAATCTTTCTTGTGGGGGGTAACTGGGTACCGAGTTGTCCATTCCCAACAATACACTTTTACATTTTCTTTTTGGGTTCCTCCTAGGCTTATCAGTTGACTCGGCTAGTTCCTCCACATCAATTATGTTCTCGGCAGCTGGGGGAGAACTCGGGACTTCAATGTTTGCCTCTGTAAGTGTGGTGGCCTTCCCAGTTTCAGTATTAGTTTCTACCCTGTCATCAATTGGAGGTTTGGGCTCAGGGTCCTCAGCAGAATCTTTAGTCAGGGTTTTGACCTTCTTTTTCTTGGAGTTCGACTTTTTGTGTGGGGAGACAGGCTTCACATTCTTAGCTTTCGATTGGGCACGGGCGAGGGTTTTTACAGTGAAGAGGTCCCAAGTCTCTTGCTTCTTCGACAGTGCAGATGTAATCAATATTTTAACTAGACCGAAGTGAAATAAACTCCCCCAAAACTCACTAGCCTTTTGTACTTGTTCGGCCATCCTTTTTAAACTTTTTAACAAGAAAAAGGGTATGTTCAGCGGAGTACCTGTGAAGTGTAACAGAAGTCGGGCGTGGCAGGGGAATATAATGGTATATCAACCCTCACACGTTAGGTAACACTGGAGGATGACCAACACTTGAGCCCACTGTGGTTCCAACCAAGACCGCGACGTTCCCTCGGACCATTTCGTTTCTCGGTACTGGGGTTTCAACAGCTGTGCACAGAGCTTTTTATCAACTGGTTGTCCCTTCGTCCACCTCTGGCCTGTGGTGGGCAACTGAATTGCCTCTGCAATGAACTCCTCCGTGAGCTCGAACTCAAGTTCGCCCACCTTGGCAGTCCCACCCTCAAAATGCAGCACAAACTGGAGTGTGATTGCATCATTATACCCATCGAACTTTTTCAGAAATGGCTCCCACCCTGCTTGCTTAAAAATATCTCTCGTTGCCCCATATTTCGGGAGGGCTTCCAAGTCGGCGTATGTTTCTGGCTCGTGGCGATTTTCTACCATGGCTCTTCTTGGCATCATAGGTGAAGTCTATCGGTGGCAACGAAGGTTGGGTGAGGGCAACGAAGGTTGGATGAGAATTTGATGAAAGGAACGGTCGAGAAGAAAACTATATGAGAATATTTGAATCATCGTGGAGATAGATAGGGTGTCGGAACATGATGAAGGTCGTACGAGGGTTTAGAGTTATCATGTCCGAGTCAAATCGAACTTAGTTCCGGTAATGGTGCATTTGTATGACACGAAATGTCATGGTAGGTTAGTTTGTTTAGGTACAGGTCGTGGAAATGATGAAACGTTATAGAGTAATTAAGGTACCCTTAGTTCAAGCTTATCAGTATGCAAATTAATACAATAAATCAATACGAACTAACATATACCTGAGGTACATTACCTATCTCCATGGTTGTGCAAGCCTTGCTGTAGAATTGTCTTTTGAAGTTAAGTATGGCGCGAAAATTGTGGCTGCTCTGATCTTTCTAATGAACCTGTAACTGATGAACTCTGTGTTGGTACTGACTGGTACTACTGGAACACTCAGGAATCTGCAGAAGAACTTGAACAAATAATACCGTTCTGAAAAAAAAACTTCCTGTGTCTAACAGCAGATTATCTTAGGATGACCCCTGAACCTTTCTTTTGTTCTGGCCTGGAAAAGATCAACTGAAATCATGTTTTCAACAGCTTCAAAGCTTCACCCATGGTACAAGTCTGATTTGTGTGAATAGATGTTCCGAAGTCGAACACAAACAGAAATCATCGGATTACCAGCCATTAATGAATGTTGTTAACCGATGCGAGATGACCCACCTGTGATGTCAATGGGCCTCAAGGTACCTACAGCACATCCTAAATAGGTACGAATAGAGGTGTCGGTGTTGATTCACCTGTAGGATCTATCAACCAAGAGACATTGGTGTATTCCCATGGCTGTTAGCAAAGACATCTGCCATTAAGGCATGCAGAGTCCAGGGTGCTAAATAATCTCTAATATCTGCTCCAGATAAGGTGTTGATGTCGATGGAGTGAGATTTGTTGGAAGGTGGACCTTAACGTATTCCACATCACCCAACACGAGTGCAGATAGAAATTTGTAGACATAATTTTTAGGACAGTAATCACCTGCTTGTGGATTTTATGAGCCCAAGCTAGTTCATGCTCATTGCTTCCTCATATTTGGAGAGTCTGAGGAAATGCCAAAAGAATACTCTGAGGGGGTTTCTTTCCCATAGTAATTCACCAGGTCTGGTAAAGAATAATCCTTCCTGATAAATGCCCCTTTCATATTTTAATGAGCAAATGAAGGGGGAAAACAAGCTCGAATTTACCTGGTGAAAAACAAGTTAGTCATGCTGATAAGAAAATCTCATGAAATAAACAGTCTTACATTCTTACCTGTTGTGAATTTAGTTCTGCACTTGTTCTGAGGAGCCTGTAAAACTGAAAACAAAAGATCAACATATCCAAGAGAAAGAAGAAAATGAATGTTTTTTTTTCTTTTTTTTTTATATTATTTGATGATTTTTTTTTATTTTTATTTTTTTGCTAAAGATCTATTATGTACAGAATTTTAAAACAGTCTAAGTGATCAAATATCAGCAGGAGGAGAAGGCTCTCCCCCCACTATATTTAGTTCTTCTTGCTTGGCCACTTCCTGTAAGAAATCATCTTTTGACAAAGGTTTGTTGTACACTTTCAGTCGATGTCCATTCACTACAAAGGAGTTCTGAGAATCATCTATGGTTTTAATCTTGACAGAACCGTTATCAAA
>ML789152.1:166715-178130 GCA_009831015.1 Picea engelmannii | reverse complement strand
TCTCGAAAATGCATTCATTCTGAGCAGCAAAAATAAATCTAATTCTGTCTACAGGAAAACAGAGTACTACCCTAACTACTGGTACCAGGAGCTCCCTTTGATTTAACTGTAATCTAACTCTTCCAAGTAAGCAGGGTAACTAATTGTCTAACAAAGCAAGTTCATTCACACTCTAATTTATGCTCTAATTGAAAATGAAAATCCAAACAAACCACGTTCATGCTCTTAAACCCTACAGGCATCAGTTATGCATTCAATACCCATCAACACAAAAGATAGCAGTATGCTGGAACGATTCAATTGAAGAATAGATAAACAAGATTCTGAAGCAACTAAATCGATGACACACTATGAGTTGTAGTTATACCATTCATGTAAGCAAATGCTAACACACTGAAACAACTAAATCTATGATCGTTAATCTACCTCATATGCAAGTTCTAAAACACTGAAATGAACTAAGTCTGAAACAGAGTAACACGGCGACTTGAACCGGTTTGGTGGGCCCAACCAAACGGTACAAATGCCGAAGGAGAGAACCAAAACTAACTACAGCATTCTATGCAAACATTGTATAATCTTTACGCTCCATTAACTCAAAAGAGAATGCTTCAAATCATATATCAGTCGAATAGCAAGACGCAGCAGCAGTTTTGATATTCAAAAATGCGTGTCCATAACATAATCCAACAACCCATTCTCAGGAGTGATCGCGAGTTTATATAGAAATCCTACTCATAATAGTCTAAAACAACGATACATAAAACAAACGGGTCCCCCTGTTCATAACAGTCTTGGAATCAAGTTTTTTTAAAACGTACTTCACATCTTCGTGACACGTAGTGTCACGAAGTGTGAACGATGAAGAATCACGGCCCAGGTTTATCATTATGCCATCAAGCACCCTATGGCGATGACTCCAGCTGTCATGCGAATCTCTCTATCTTCCATTCGGACCATAATGCACAAATCTTTGGGCGGCTTCATTGGTATATCCACAGGTACGAGTTGGTACCTGGTACCGGCATCATGTTCCAAAAATAGCAGTGGTACCTAACCCAAGCGACATTAGTTCCAATATCAATTTAAAGCATTAAAGTGCATAAAAATAGTTTGAAATGCAAAGATACTTTAAGTAACCCCATTGAATGGTAGGGAGATGTTAATTATGTCAAAACGAGGCCAAAAGGGTGGTACTGGCATATAAATGGAGGTCTGTGGAATATAATATAGGCAAAAAACATGATCAAAATTGGAGACCAACAAGGTCATCATCGAATCATTTATGCACATGACACTGTGCACCCTATACCAATACCGACCAATAGCAAAGTTCTGCGTCGATCCTCATTTCATCTACATCACCGCGTGCAGAGATGAGAACCAGGAAGAATTGTAGTCGTACTACAAGCTGACAGATGAATATATGGAGCAGATTACAAAGGAGTGATTGGAGGAATTTCTTGTACATGTCGCTAATGCAGAATCATATGACACTGACATCATAGGAATCCCCATAGTTACCCGAGTCGAGCATGTTGAACAGTCCAGTGGGACGAAGAAGAAGAAAAACAGGAGGAAGTCCAGTATATAGAGAGCGATGAAGAGGACAATTCTTCTGAAGAAAATGGGTCTGGCTCACCAGGAGGAGGAGAAGACGAAGCTGAAGGACAGAGAGGAGGAGATGAAAGAGGAGAAGAGTAGGGAGGAGGTGAAGCTACACTTCTTGAAGATCCCCCTACTGGGAGAAGAACACCACAGAAGAGGAATATTTCTCTGAAGAAACCCTCAGCAAGGAAGAAGATGTGTGCTAATAATCCCCAGTTGGAAGCCACCCTCAGGGATGAGACATAAGTCTAGTCCACGGAGCTATGGAGGATTCCTCTGAGGACATGTTGCAAAGATATGGAGAGAAGCAGGAGGAGATATATGGAATAATTGAGAGATAACTGAAGGAAGTGCAATAGGTTGTTTTCCTGGTCCATGCAGTACCTATTGTTCCCTCTACACCCTCCTCATCACAGACTGCAGAATTCGGGGATGAACGAGCCCAATTGAGAAGACTTGTGGATGCAATAGAAGCTTGGTTCTAGAGAGTCCAGGAAAAGAAGGAGAAGGCTACAGAAGCCTTGAAACATGAGAAGGGTGAAGTCTTAGTGCAGCTACGAGCAGTGCAGGACAGTGTAGCTGCCCATGAAAACGAGAAAGTCGATCTTTAGGCGAAGCTTCAAGTGGAAAAATCCTAGCTACAGAGGGAAAAGAAGTTGTTGCTCGCAGAGCGAGCCATGGTCAAAGAAGTGGTAAGTAAAGCATGTTTCTCTGTACCAGGCTTGGTACAGGAGGACCAAGATCCAATCGAAGTTCAAGTAGTGAAGTTCACTGAGACCCTCCAGCAGCTTCAGACTAGGATAACTGAATTGGAGGCCCAAACAATACCGAGCACCCCACAGGAGGTACATGACCAAAGGGAGGAGAACGCTAAGAAAACAGTTGCAATCATAAGAGCCCTCACCTCAGAATGTATGCAGTTAATTGATAAGAGCACCCAGACATATGAACGCCTCACCGAGGATCCAGAGATGAATAAGCTAGAAGCGCAGTTACAGGAGGCGCAACAGCAAGCATTTTCATTGTAGGCGCAGATGAAGCTACTCACCGTAGTGGAAAGAATGAATAGATCCCAGGAGAAGTGTGCAGTACAGAAGTAGATAACTACCCTCCAGGGTAAGGTAATGGAAGTCATGCAGAAGCTGCAACCTGTGCAAGATGAAGTCTGCAAAGTCTTCGAGGAGATTGATGGACAGGGATCACAATTGGATCAAGTGGTTGCAGCAGTAAAAAAGCGTCTGGACGGGCCTGTTACGGAGTAGACGATCCAGAAGCTCACTAAGTAGGAGGCTCAAGAGAAGCAACAAGTCGAGGCAACTCGAGTTAAGCTCGAGGCCTTTGAAGCAGCATTGTTCGCACCTGAGTGACTCGGGATGAGTCACAGGTGAGTGTTGGGGGGCTGTTGGCCCTTGACCAAGTTTCAGGGAAAATTTGGTCAGATTTGGCTCACTTTTGGACTTTGACATGATGATCGAAGATGGAGAGCCCAGGCACAGCGGAGATCGCAGATCTCACCCATTTTTTAGGGATATGTGGACCCAGTAAGGGGTCCTCTAGGGTTTTTGTAATGGGTTTTAGGGGATGTCAGCCCATGGGATTTTCTCATGTTGAGGCCTTATTGTAAGGGTTTGTAAAATATAAATAAAGAAGAATGTATTGTAGGAAAGGAGCGGAATCTAAGTGAAAGTAGTTTGGGTTGCTTTGTGAAAAGGAATGTATGTGTGTTAAGGCTTTGTGCTCGATGGAGAGTTGGCTATGTGCCTTGACCAAGTTTTGGAAGGAGGATCTGGGGCTCAGTGCACAGATCTCATGTCTGGTGTGAAGCTCGACTCTATGGCTTAGTGCATAGGAGTAACTGAATGTAAGAGATTGATGAATAATAAATAGGTGAAGCGGATGGTGGACGTAGCCCCACACTGGGGTGAACCACGTATATCTGGTGTTTTGTGGTTTGCTTTGTGCAATGTTATCTCTATTAGGTTTTGCTTAGTGCTTAGATTAGAATGTGTAATGAATATGTATGTTTTTATTAAATGATTTGCTTATGTTAAAAGGCTAGATCTAATTCACAGTGCTAAGTGTTTAAGGTGCATAATCTTTGTTGTCACTACGTTAGATATATCCTTGGGTAGGTTTTGCGATGTTAATAATTTTAATGAACTAATGTATGTCACTTCCTAAGCATTAAAAAAATAATCTGTGAAGTGTTATTATCACATATTTATGTCCCAGCCCAGTTACAGACACCTGCGTCCTGTAACCCCCCCTGCTTCTACCTCGAGTGAGACTCCACCTGCTTCGCAGGTGTTTCCGAAAGGGCCGGTAGTCGGGGTTTTGTTGGTGCATTGTTAAGCATTGAACACTGGGTCTGCCCCTATGCCAACAGCTTCGCAAGTCAAGTAGAGTATTGTGCACTTCAGCAGTAGATCTACACACAGATCTCCTCTTTTTCTTTACTTCAGTTCCCAACAATCATAGTTTCAAGTCCCAGCAACATAACCATTTGTTGGCACAGGGGAAAACCTAGGGTTCAATTCTTAACAGTGCACTAAAAAAACCCCAACTATCAACCCTTTTGGAAACACCTGCAAAACAGGAAAAGTCTCACCCGAGGTAGAAGTAGGGGGGGTTACAGGACACAAGTGTCTGTAACCAATCTAGGACACAAATATGTGATAAAATCACTTCTCGGAATATTCTATTAGCGTTTAGGAAGTGTCATACTAGTTCCTTAACATCGCATAGCATAATCAAAGATAGATCGACGCAGTAACAATGAATGATTATATACCCTAACCACTTAGCATTATAAGTTAGATCTAGCATTAATTTACCCTTAACACAAGAAAATCACTTAAGCAATAAAACATGTATCTATTATACATCATCATCAAAGCACAAAGCATATTCATAACAAAAGTAACACATCACAAAGCAAACCATGAGACACCATATATACGTGGTTCACCCCAGTGCGGGGCTATGTCCACTAACTGCTTCACCTCTTTATTATTCACCAAAATCTTACATCCAGTTAGATCTGTGCACTAGGTCACAAGGTCAAACTCTGCACAAGACAGGAGATCTGTGCACTAAGCACCAGATCCTCCTTCTCTACACTAAGTACTAGATATGCACACTGAGCATTACAGGCACTAAACCCCTCCTACAAAATCGCAGTCGAGCACTAACCCTCGACCACATACATCCCTTTTGCACAAATAATTAATGATATACTTGAGCTACTACTTCTACAATACATTCCTCTTTATTTATACTTTACCAACCCTTATAATAAGGCCTAAGCATGGAGAAAATCCATGGGACTACATCCCATAAACCCATTACAAAAACCCTAAAGAACCCCTTACTAGGTCCACATAGCCCACAAAATACGTGATATCCATGATCTTAGCTCCCCCTGGGCACTCCTTCGACCAACGTGTCGAAGTCCAAAAGTGGGCCAAAACTAACCAAAGTTTCCTCAAACTTGGTTGAGGTCCAACAGTTCCCCTTAGAATCTTCATGCTTGACTGTCTCAGTCTTCCCTCATGGCATCGTGGATCACTCTAACTAGGTAATTATTAACCTACAATTCAATCCACTGTGGGAGTGATAGTAGTTTGTGGCAGGGCTACTTCCACACCTCTCCCTCAATATATGGTTGTTGTGCATGGTCCCTTTACTCCTTATGTGAGTCTGATTAGAAATCAATCATCAACCTGCATCCATCAATGAAACACTGTCAATGATCCAAAAACAACATCATAATATACCCAATCATATGTCACATATGCATAAATAGAAATACCCAAACCATATATAGTCCACTCCCTTACTCGATCCAGGGTCCAAGGAGGTCCATTGATGCCATCGGCATCCTCATCCTGTCAAATGTCCTGCACACTCAGGGGAAAATATTCAATAGCATCTGGCAATACATATATATCAAATAATATAACATCATAATCATCGGCATCATCACAAGAATCCATAGGTGAACAGACAATCATATACTAAAACCAGATCACTTGCACGCAAGTGTCCTCAAATAATAAGTCAAATTATGTGTGCATGAGAGTGGGATGTTGCATTCAGACTCATTACCTCATGGAGAAAGACTTACTGCTACTTCAGAACCAAGTTGGTGGGATGGACACTATTGTTGTTGATAAAGATGTTGCACTAAACAAAAGAGGGGCCCTTCGGGGCCAGGCTCAATTCATTTGCCTCTTAGAACTCCATGTCTAGGACCTGTGGGCCTCGAGACATGATCTCCTTATTTATCCCTAGGGTTAGGGATAACATATTGCTCCAACTTAGGGACATGTGCTCACCGTAGAGCGCACGAGAACCTCAGCATCTCTAGTATGAGTTGTGCCTACTAGATCTCAACAAAATGCATCAGTAACCCTTAGGGTGTTGACATCACCCCTTGTTCATATATGATAATAAAAGAGCATCTCTAATCTATCATATAATCATAAGCATACATATATACAAAATGGGAAAATACAATATGAAAATAAAACTATGACTATACTAGCATGATATGCAGATGTTATATACAATGAATGCAAATGTCTACCTAATCTAACTTACCTATGCTTTCATGTCATGTTTTTGGTGGGAAGTAATGCTTGATGTGTATAGCATTCACAGGTAGTTTCAAAGCCTCTGCTTCAAGCGTTGTTAAATTAAAAGAGTTTGTTCCTGCTTGACTCATAATATTGTAAGGACCTGTCCATAATCCAACCAATTTATTGTGCATATCAGGTTTCTCTCTCCTTTTATCCCATAACAGCACTAGGTTCCCTTCTTTTAAATCCCTTTCTTTTGCTTTGTGATCAAAGGTGTTCTTAAATTTCTCTTAACTTTTCTCCATGTGACTTAAGGCAACCCTCCTGGATTCATCTAACTCGACCAAATGATCAATTCATCCTTGGATTGCTTCCTCTTCTGTGGTGTATTGTTGGGTGAACTAGAGAATAGGGATTTGGAGATTCATAGGTAGCTTATCCCCCAACCCATATACTAGTTCAAACGATTTTTTTCCTGTTGAGGTCTTTGTTGTTATTCGATATGGCCATAGGGAATACTTGATCTTGTTATCCCAGGCCTTCTTATTTTCTCCCACAACCTTCTTGATTATATTCATGAGGTTCTTATTGCTCGATTCTGCCAAACCATTCCCCTAGGGGTAGTATTTTGATGAATGGAATAGAGTGATACCATACTTAAAACAAAATTGTGCTAAGGAAAAGGACATAAAAGCTTTGGCATTGTTAGTGGTGATTTAGGACAGTACCTCAAATCTTGTTATGATTCTTTCTTCCAAAACTTTCATGACCACCTTCTCAGTAGATTTCTTTGTGGGAATAGACTCTACCCACCTGGTAAAGTAATCTATGGCAATCAAAATCCATCGGTAACCATTACTTGAATTGTCCTTAAATTCACTAATAAATTCCAAACCCCATTGTTGAAAAGGGGCTTCTACAACCACAGTTTTTAAAGGTTGTGTAGGGAGTTTCTGTTTACCCACAAAGTATTGACAAGGTTGGCATGAGCGTACATATCGATGAGTATCAACAAACAATGTTGGCCAATAATATATGGCTCTCAATATATTGTAAGTGGTGGTACGGGCTACGAAGTGTCCCCCACAATACCCGGAGTGTAACTCCTTTAGAAATTTGTTAGCCTCATCTTTGTTCACACATCTAAAGAGAACTCCATCTGGGTATTTCCAACCAATACCATCCCCCATTAAGCAGTATTTCATAGCTTTGAATCTTATAGCTCTTATTTTGTAGTCCACTAGATGGTCTGGGCATGATAAGTTCTTAAGGTAATATATTATGTCAGAATACCACTCATTGTGTTCTAGTTCACTCACCACCACATTCACTTGTTTGATTTCTCCCATTTGTATAGCTTCTTCATTGCTTTCAGTCAACATCTGAGATAACCCTTGTCCCTTTACAATCTTGGTGGATTTTATTTCTAGGTCATATTCTTGGATCTTGGAAACCCACTTACCCCTAGTACCCATATAGTCTTGTTGTGACAAGAATTCCTTTACTGTTGGGTGAGGTACATAAGCCTTAATGTTGTTATAACCCACATAGTTTCTAAAATGATTGAGGGATTTCAGGGTGTAGGATTTATTTTCAGTAATTGAGTATTCAATTATGAATCCCTAAGGAATTTTCTCATGAAGTCAATAGGGTTTTCATGATCATCAGCGTCCTTTTGCAACATGACACCTACAATGGTATCTTGAGAAGAAAAAGAGAATATTATGAAATCTCGTGAATAATCAGGACTAACCAAAACCAGGGCTTAGGAAATGGCGTTTTTTATATCTTCAGAAGATTGAAGACCTTTGTCATCCTACCTGAATGCTATGTCTTTTTTAATTAAGGCACTCGTGGGATTTATTCTTTCACCAAAATTTGGAACAAATATTCAAATGAAATTTATTTTCCCAAAGAATGATTCTAGGGCATTTTTATTAGCAGGGGGGTGTACACTTTTTATAGATTGGATTATCTCTGGGTATACATAAATTCCCCCTTCTGAAACTATGTGTCCTAATAACTTTCCCTTATCTATCCCAAAAATAGACTTTTTAGGGTTCAAGGAAATACCATATTTCCTACACCTTTCATAGACAATTCTGAGGTGTGAGATGTGATCTTTTCTTTCCTTTGACACAACCGTGAGGTCATCCTGGTAAAATTCTATAATTTTCTGGATAAGGTCCCTAAAAGAAAATTCCATTTATCTTTCAAAGGTTGAACCCACATTCATAAGACCAAATGGCATTCTTAAGTACATGAATGTTCCCCATGGTGTAGTATGTTGTTTTGACTTGATATCCCCTTTTGAGTAACACTTGATTTTATCTAGAAAATCCATCTAGCATTGACATCATGCCTACCCCAGTGAACCTTTGTAACAAATTCTCCATATTTGGGAGGGGATAATTGTCTATCAATGATAGTTGGTTAAGGTTCCGAAAATATGTTGGCATGTTTACAAGCAGAGCGTGCTTGTCATTGATGGAAAGAACAACATGGTATGGTTATAGGAAAGAACAGCAAAAGCAGAGTGCGCCTTTCATTTGATGGAAAATAGGCTCGGAAGACATCATAAGTCCATACATGAGGATTCTGCAGATGGAGGACAGATCTCAGGCGTTAGATCTGAGCGCAGGGACCGGCCTTCGTTGGATCTAGGAGAACCTGCACGATCTTTACAGTGCAAGGTGAAGCGGGCTTACAAAATCCCGAAAGTAGGAGGACCGTCCATCTTCAGGCAGGACACGTGGCTACAGATCATCATTTCATTGAATGAAAGGTCAAAGGAAGGACGGGCCTAACCTTCCAACTCGTGATATGAAAAATTGAAAAAATATCTGAGTCGTTGGATCAAGGACTAAACTGGGTCGTTAGATCCAAGAGGTATATCATGACAGCCTATGTCAACAAGGACACATGGCGCAATCATACAAGGACAAGTGTCAAGTTGATACGGCATCTCATGCCACTAAAAATCACAAATATGAGTGACACATGGTAGCCACTCGGCTCATGACACGTCATTGAGTGACACAAGAATGACATCACTCCAGGAGTTTTGCTTCGGGAGTTTTAGCTTCATCACTCCCCCAAAGACCCAAAGGTTGAATTCCCAGGGTGGAGGATAGTCGTTGGATCAACAAGAAATCTTGATCGTTGATCTGATATGGATCTATTTTGACATTTCACAAACTGGGAATTCCAGAGGAAGGAGTTGTTGGAACTCATGATATGGAAGGTCGTGACATGATCCTGGCCATTGGAGCTAGAGGACACATGGCAAGTGATTGGGATTTCGCTGACTTACAAATCAGGAAATTCAAAGGTAGTGTTGAGGGAACTTGCGATATGCAAGGTTGCGACATAATCACAATCGTTGGATCACGGAATGTTGTGGACCGTTGATCTGGAGAGCGAAGCACTCATTTGATTGGTGAGTGGTCATAACTCATGGTCACATCGTCGGGAGTTAGAGGGAGGAGCTAGACCAGCCAAGCTTCATTTCAGGGTTCGCAATATGAGGAGTCAAGGAGACTCATGGGAGAATCCCCGAAAGGTGAAATTACGAAGTACCTTATAGCGTAGGGTGTGGTCATCGTTGGTGGTCACATGAGTGGAAGGAGCTAGGATAGCTAGGCTCCATTCTAGGTACCAGGATTTCCAGAGGAAGGAGTCAAGGAGACTCATGGGAGAAACCCAGAAACATGAAATCATGAAACAACTTCTGAATAGGTTGTGGTCACCACCTGAGGCCACGTGTGAAAGGAAGGGGTTTAGCCAGAAAAGCTAGTGGCCAATGTGTAGTTTTTTTTCCTAGAAAGGGAAAATGCACCAAGAGAATGAGCACGCGGCGGATCTTGGGGGGAATTGCCAGAAACCAATGATTTTTTTCTGCATAGAGAATTCGAAGAGGCTTCAGGGTGATCGACAGAGAATAAGAAGAGTCTTGACTACCAGAGAAACCAAGGAATCTCAGGATAATGTCCAACGATGATGAAGAGATTCAGTGATTTATAGAGGAGCCAAAGAACCTCGAGGTAACTGTCAGTGGAATGAAGACTCGTCATAGAGACAATTGATAGATGGGAAAGTGTTGAAGTCTGTAACTAAAATAGAGAGGATAAGCTCAACTATGATAGAGAGGACAAAGAGTATCGACCACCAGAGAAGCTAAGGAATATCAGCATAACGCCCATTGATGATGATGAGATTCGGTAACGCCAGAGAAGACGAAGAGTCTCGACTTCCAGACAGGCTAAGGAACCTCGGCATAATGGCCATGGATGAAGATCAACAGACTTAGTGTAACCTCTAGAGGGGGGGAAAAGTTAGTTGTATGATATGGAAGAGGAATTGGCATTATAAATATACGCAGAACATAGAAGTGGAGGTTGCTTCTATGGAGAGGAATTACACACGGGGAAATAGAAAGTTGTGGGCAGGAGCTAAAACACACAGAAGAGGCGTAGCGCATAAACTGGAAAGAAGACACACAGAATAAAGCATAGCAGATTCAACGAACATACATGTATATCAGAGACAGTGAAAGAAAGCCAAGGTGTGCATGAAGAGGGAGAGAAAAATATCAGAAAGCTCAAGGAGATGCGAGCAGAGAGACACTGATGTGGGCAGAGCAGAGCAGTGTAGAAGAACAGTGATCAAACTGGTAAGCCATTGAAAACTATTGTATCACTGTAATAAATTCACAGAAAGAAAATATTTATATTTCAAGGTGGTAGGGAGGTGCTAGGGAAGATAGGTGTCCTCAGAGTTTCAAGTGGGTGCTTGAACACAAGGAATTGTAGCTTCCATCTAGTTGCTGCCAGAAAAACTAGGGTGGCAGGGTGGTGCAAGGGAGAACCGTTGTTCTCTGTTATACAGGTTGGTTCCTGTGTGACTGGAAGTTGGTGCTTCCATCCAGTTGGTGTTGGAACACTTAGGGAGTTGGTGCTTCCTTCTAGTGGGTGCTAGAGAATCCAGAGAGTTGGTGCTCTCAGCAAGTTGCATCTTGCAAAACAGAGGTGGCATCCTCACAATGAGTTGGATCTCATAAGTATGATAATGTACAGAATGTAAAGATTACTTATCATATCAAGAAGAAGAGGTTTTTACCCTTTATGGGTTTCCTTGGGAAATATTTGTCTTTGTATATTTAATGTGTGTGATTGATGTTGAATGATTTAATGCTTACTTCCCTGCATTATTTTGATTGTCATTGAGT
>ML789152.1:98693-137269 GCA_009831015.1 Picea engelmannii | reverse complement strand
GCCCTGACCTCATCATCAAAGTCCACTTTTATAGAACTTAGTTGATTAGTAACTGTATTAAAATCATTTAAATGATCTGCAACAGACCCACCTTCTGACATCTTCATATTAAATAATCTCTTCATTAGAAATACCTTATTGGACGTCGAGGGTTTTTCATACAATTTGGCCAATGTGTCCATCAAAACCTTCATTGTCTTTTCTTTGGAAATATTGAAAGACACTGACATTGCCAGGCTCAATCGTATCATTCCTAGAGCCTTTCTGTCAAGAATCTCCCATTCTTCGTCCTTCATAGCCACCGGCTTCTTTTCTATTCCGCCCAATGGTAGGAATAGATCCTTCTGATATAAATAGTCTTCCATCTGCATCTTCCATAACTGGTAGTTTTGGCCATTAAATTTCTCGACCCTAAACTTTCCATCTTCCGACATTTCTCCCACTCGAACCAGGAACCCTCTTTTCCTACGAGTTACCTTTTGCTCTAATACCAGTTGTTAGAAAAGCAGGACAGTGGAGCAATAAAATAAAACAAATGCGGAAACAAAACACAGAAGATACACAATACAATAGAGACACAAATTTACGTGGTTCACCTAGTGTGGGCGACATCCACCAGAGAAATTGTCAGGTCCTTCCTTTATTATTATCCAGCATATAAAGGGATACAACCTACAGCAAACTCGTTGTAACTTCCTCTTCTTTCTCTCACAATATCCTATCTCATAATACAATATTCGCCATCAATCATAGCCGCAATACATTTCCCTCATAAAAGAGGGTTGCCTTCTAGGGTAAAAAACCCTAACATAATCTCTATCGTTAGATCTACGACCTTATAATGAACGGTCTAGATTTACATTGAAATTACAATATACATTTACAAGGCAATTTTTCCTTCGGGGGCTTCACCCCGAACCCCCGCTGGGGGCCTGCTTGCCCCTGAACCCCGCAGAGGGGGTACCCCCCCTCTGCACTCCCCCGTGTGGAAGAGTGTACATACTTATGGGGTGTAAATACTTCATGGGGTATAAACACAGCTAAAAGTAAAACACCTCTGAATCAGGAAGATAATCAGGCTCCACAACCAACACAATCTTTCCAATGTCAAAAAATGGAAATTATATCCATGGTGCTTGAGAGATAACAAATGTGTGCCCATCCTGAAAGATGGAAATGTTATAAGTACCATGCTCCATCCCCAATGCCTCTATTGAAAGGTCATTTGCTACCTTTCTCTTGTCCATGTACATATGAGACAAAGATATGCATGAGAAGGTCATCATCTATTGTTGTATATCATCAAAAAGTGGTTGTAAAGTAAAATGAGATGCTTCCTTTCGAATCCATTGGATAAATAGTAAAAAATCCCCAAAAAATTGAAGTTGTGTATGATATGGATTGGATCAGTATATTATTTTTCATCTATCTCGATGCTTTCAGAGTGGAAAATTTGGAGGAATCAGCTTGCAGCGTCATTTTAGTGGCAGGTCCCAGTTTCGAAAATTAGGGTCCAAAACCTTGTGGACCCATTCTACTACATCAAATCATGTCAATCGAAGCTTGTAGGAAAAATTTATGCTTCACGCAAGTTGACCTACCATGTTGACCACCATGGTATGAGAGGGTGTCATGTCATCCCATGTTACTCACACATATGGGGCTAGCCACATATGTAATTTCAAGAATATTCAAGAAGGTCTAAAACCCTATCACAATTGAGGGTTGAGGAAGTCAAAAACCTACCCCTATATGGCTATCAAGCTATGTTAAATACTAGGCCACTAGGAGGAGAAGGGGTTCCATTCTATGATCTTGTATTTTGTTCCATAGAAGAGCAGAGCAACTGGGAGTGGGAAATTAGAGAGCATAACAAAGGGGGTTAATGTTTTATAGTAGCCTAATAGGCCATAGGTATTAGGTAACTCCATAGAAAGTGTCTTCTCCTTTGTACTTGCATTATTTCCATACCATAGAAAACAGAGCAGAGCATCCTCACCTTCTAGCTGGGTTTTCTCCCGTAAGGGTTCCCAGAGAAAATATTTATGTTATTTTGTGAATGTTGTGTGATTGAATTGTATTATTCTCTAAATTTTATCTATTTCATGCATAAGCATAAAATCAATAACTAAATATCTTGCGATCTAAGGGAATTTAACCTTCATACTATAGATTTCAGTATTGTTTATCATATTTGTTGTGATGAACTATTCGAGTTGAATATACATGGCAATTTACAAATCATATTGGTGTGAGAGAAGGTTTTATTTTGGGTGTTTGTGGGAAGTTACAAGATCCAAGAATTTCCTTAAAGAGAAGTCGCAAAAACCTTAGCCTTGGAGGACGATTTTTTTCATAAAAACCATCGAGATCTAGTAGAAGAGACATTTGAGAGGTTGGAAGTGAAATTCATCGACATCAGTCGCAATATGAACCTCCTCATGGTGGCTCTAGCAAGCAAGCTCAGATCGTTTGGTGATGAAGGAGGCTCTAACTTAGAGATCATATCAAAGGGGAAATTATAAGATCAAGAAGTCTAAGGAAAGGAGTCGTGGAAGGAACCCGAGAAAGAGCAACAAATTTTGATTGTTGTTAACCCTCCATAGTCCATATTCAAGATGGAAGAAAAAGTGGACATAAATCCATACCAACATGAGATTGATGCATTAAAAATAAATCATTTGTTGCAGCATCTAGAAGTTTATTTTAATGTTCACCATATGGATGAAGAGCAAAAGATTCCATTTACTATATTGAAGTTAGAGGGCCATAATTTAACCTGGTGGGAAATCCATATGGAAACACTTAGGTTGGAGGGTGATTCACTAGAAACTAGGTGGGAGGACTTGAAAACCCTCATCAACTCCCAACTCTACCCTATCGGGTATGTATAGGACCAATAAATTTGGTGGCACGACTTCAAGAAGAGGCAAGGGTAGAGTGTACAGGAGTACACCATTGAGTTCAGAAAGATGGCCATCATGCTCGGTATCTCTCCAAATAACCCATATGTACTCCTCAAGTATCTGCTGAATTTACATGGTCATCTACGGAAGCAGGTGATGCTCTTAAATCCAAGGAAATTGGATGAGTCATGTAAATAGGAACAGTACCTGGAAAAGATAGGTCAAAAGAAGGGGTAACCAACTGGTTCTAGCCAGAAAGAGCACCTGGAAGATTCCAAGGAGGGGAAGAAGAAGTGGAAAGGGGAAAAGATAAAAAGACCAAAACTACTACACATTATTGCAAACATCCCATCAACCATTTCAATCATTGCAACATTGATGGCCACAATGTTGAACCTGAAGAAACGCAAGAAGGAAGGAAAGAAAAAGAAACTTCTAGCCATAGATTCAAGCAATCAAGTTGAAAGTAGCTTGAATGTGGATGAAAATATTGTCTGCACATCTATGCAGAAGGAGGTGAATCTAAGTAGCCTTCATCACCAGGAAGAGAAGGAGTGAGAAGTGCAGCTAGGACCCTGTGATGCTACTCTACAAATTGATACCTTTCCAACGGTACAAAAGTCTCATCAATCAGAGCTCGTATGAAAAAGTTATGCCTCTCACAAGTTGAACTACCATGTTGACCACCATAGTATGAGAGGATTCCACATCATCCCCCATCACTCACGCATATGGGGCTAGCTACATATGTAATTTCAAGAATATTCTAGAAGGTACAAAACCCTATCACAGTTGAGTGTTGAGGAAGTCAAAAACCTACCCCTAGATAGATATTGGGTTATGTTAAATATCAGACCACTAGGAGGAGAAGGGGTTCCATTCTATGATATTGTATTGCTTTCCATAGAAGAGAAGAACAATTGGGAGTGGAAAATTAGAGAGAATAACAGAGGGAGTTAATGTGTTGTAGCATCCTAATAGGCCACATGTCTCAGGTAACTCCATAGAGAGTGCCTTCTCCTTTGTACTTGCATTATTTCCATACTAGAAAAAAAAAAAAAGCAAAGCAGCCTCACCCTCTAGATGGGTTTTCTCCCATAAGGGTTCCCAAAGAAAATTTTTGTGTTATTTTTTGGATGGTGTGTGATTGCATTTTATTGTTCTCTATTTTCTACATTTTATCCATTTCATGCATGAGAATAAAATCAATAACTAAATATCTTGCAATCTAAAGGAATTTAACCTTCATACTGTAGATTTCAGATTTGTTGTGACAAACTATTCCAGTGGAATATCCACGGCATTTTACAGATCATGTTGGTATCATAGTAGGTTTTCTTTTAGATATTTGTGGGAAGTTGTAGGATCCAAGAATTGTCTTAAAGAGAAGTCATGGAAACCCTAACCATGGCAGACGAGTTTGTTCATTAAAACCTTTGAGATCTAGCAAAAGAGAGATTTAAGAGGTTGGAAGTGAAAGTCGTTGACAACAGTCGTAATATGAACCTCCTTGTGGTGGCTCTAGAAAGCAAGCTCGAAACGTTCGATGATGATGGAGGCTTTAACTCAAAGATCATATCAAAGAGGAAATTGGAAGATCAGGAATTTCATAGAAAGGAGTCATAGAAAGAACTTGAAAAAGAGAAGCAAATTTTGAGTGTAGTTAACCCTTCACAATCCCTATTCAAGATGGAAGAAAAAGTGGACATAAAACCATACCAAGGTGATATTTATGCATTAAAGATAAATAATTTCTTGCACCAACTAGAAGTTTATTTTAGTGTTCACCATACTAGTGAAGAGCACAAGATTTTATTTGCTAGATTGAAGTTAGAGAAACATGTTTTAACCTAGTGGGAAATCCATATGGAAACACTTAGGCTAGAGGGTGATTCACTAGTAACTAGGTGGGAGGACTTGAAAACCCTCATCAAGTCCCAATTCTACCTTGTCAGGTGTTAGCACTAGAAGTCACCTCCTGATTGCAGCAAAGGAAAGACCAGTACCCATCGATTATTTTGTGTCACAGGTTGGATGTTGGTTTGAAAGTGGATGATCGATGGCCAAAACTCAACAACATGAAAGATGTTCAACACAGAACTGGACAGGAAATGCACAGGGAAGTGAGGGCCACGTTAACTTCAGTCAGGAAATCAAGTTAAATCGAGAGTAGAGGGAAGACTTAAGAGAAGTTTGAAGGAGACTGCTCTAGGCATCCAGCCTTCCAGTAGCTCATAGAAGAAAACCCAAGCTTAAGAGAATTCTTGAGCTCAAATTCAAACACCAAAATATGTCTACAAGGGACACAGTCGCAGCTACAGTATGATCAAACCTCCATCATCCTGCAACTGCAACATCTCAACTGGATCCTCCATGCCCGAGCCATTCAATGTGAGAAGGAAGCAGATTCATAGGGAAATGAATGAAACTGACCATGATATCGCTTTAATCAAACCTCCATTACAGCAGTATGATGATCCTCGACTGGATCATCCATGCCCGAGTGTTTTAAACAGCTTTACAAACAAAAATGAAAAATAAAGGGAGTTGACTTCTATTAACATGAAAGTCTCAAATCTATTACATAACTAGAAAACAGCTATGGCAGGACAAAATTACAGATTTGGAGCTCTTCTCAACCAAAAACCATTACAAAATCACAGAAATCTATCTATATACTCAAAAAAAATTCCATTTGTAACAGAGGTGTGCTCTAGCTTCCATGGTGCTACGTATTCTCAATCAGACTACACCTACAGTCTCCTTTGCGCATGCCTTCCTCTGTCAGACATGATCCTGACTCTGCTAGTCCCTCTGAGTCTCTGCTCTGTCAGACTGTGCATGCAGTGTCTTTGTGCACGCTACCTCAGAACACCTGAGCTAACAGTCTGCCTTCATGGTCAAATGGTTCTGGCTTTTCATTCATGGGGGGAGACATGGTGGATTATCCTTAGTCATCTGTTGCTTCGTTGGACCTTTGTAGAGGGACCCAGTTGGCAAACATGGATGGATCTGACAAGGATGAGGCGATGGGAGCAACCGACAGACTACTATTTATGCGTGGGCACTAAGGTGTAAAGGTGTGGGGTGACGCAACATAGGGAGAGGGCGTGGAGGTAAAGGGGAGTCTATGGTGGTGTGTAATTGGTCAAGGGGAACACGACAACATGAAAGAGATGACATGGAAAGAATTGGAACAGGTTTCAAGAGGTGAGAGGGGGAGCGGGAGCGGGAGATCTGACAAACAGAGGGGGGAATATTGAGTGGGAGATAGGTGTCGGGAGAGAAGGAAGCAGTAAGGGAGAGTGGTAAGGGGTCTACTCGAAGGGGGGGGAGTGGTAAGCGGGAAATGTCGAGGGGGTCCAAGTTAATGAGGAGGCGCCACGTTAGTGGGGGCCCGTGCTTAGAAACCACCAACTCAGACCCCCCCCCCTTGTTAAAGGCATAATGTTGGGGGGGTCTGATATGGATCCTGCGTCGTAGATATGAGCATGCAAATCTCAGTTGCCCAGATATACGTGCCCCTTAGCACCACACGCCTGGGCATAAAAACTTAAGATAAGCGGCATTTAGTGGGTTTTTAGCCTCTTTTCTTCGCATTCTTCCACCCAAGGGCCAAATCCAATGGGGAAAACACCCCATAAAATAACATGTAATAACATTAGGCTCCATGGGGGATAGAGTCCTCCCTGTGAGGCTCTAAGATCTATTTCGCAGTTCCTTCCGCCTTCTGCATTGGGCTATGGAGTCAAGTTCAAAACACCCTGCTGAGGAATACAAGCCGATAAATTAAAAACAAAAATAAACAAACATGGGCTCCATAGGATCTTATTTATATACAGTCCTAAACTAATTGATTTTTACATGGTGTTAGGTAAAGCAAATTTCCACCATAGCCATTCAAGTAACTTCCTGACTGAAAGTTCTCTTACACTGTCAGTGATAAATAACAGATGATGCAATCGTGACAGTAGAATGATTGCATCCTTCAGCTTCTCTCCCAAGGCTGAAATTGAGATAAATTTGGGCGGCTCCAAGATATGAAGAAAATGCCACTCCAAATACTCGTTGACAGGCTCATAGAATGAGTGGAAAACTCCAAAATGTTTATAGCAGAAAGCCTGCTCTGCTCCACAACTGCTCACACAGGGCTAAATATCACTGGTAGGAACAAGCGGATGAGGAGTTGATGCAGGCTGATTGATCTCAGGTGATGGATTCTCACCTATAGGCTCTGGACAGGAGATAAAATTTCCCTTCTGTTGCTCCTCTTCTCCTTGGCTCTCCCAAGGATCAGAGTCATAATCATCATAAAAAGGACCCAAGGGAAAGTTCTTCTCTTGGTCTTCTGCAGGCCCAGGAGGGTTGATTTCCTCATGATAATTTTATTTAATGAATAGAGGACAAGGCTCTATTGTATGTTCCTGGAAATCCTACATATCTAGCTCAGAATCTGATTCATAGTTGTCATACACATGATGGTTTCTTCCTGAGTCTTCAAAATATGGTGCAGGGATATGTTGCTCTTCCTCTGAATAATTAACTATTTCTTCATTTAATACTAAGATAGCAAGTGCATCAGGGGCAAAATATGTTGCCTCTTGACTATGCAGTCCTTAAACTCACCATAATGAGCAGGTTTGCCAAGAAAATCTGCTCCTAGGACTAGAAAATCCTTTGCATCTTCCTCAAAAAGGTAGAAGTCTCGATCTTCATTCAATTCCTCTATCTCTGCAGAAAGAGATTTTACCATCTCTGCCAACTCACTCAGAGCATTTTCTTCCACCTGGTCCTCATCCTTACATCTTTCCTCTGATGTATATGAATAGGGAAGAGAAAGAACTCATTTCTGATCCAAGTCATCAGGCTCATCCTCACATCATGTGTAGGAAGAAGCTATATCTTGAATACAGTCGTTGTATCCCGCACAACAGCTATGAAAAATTAATTCAGAGGGATAAAACTTCTGACAATGAGCGTTGAAAGCTACATGAAATTCTCCTAGTGAATAAATGCTAGCAGGGGGTAAAGAATGATACCACTCACTAGCATCCCCTGCGAAAGAGAACATGAACATATTCATTAATACATCCTCATGATGTATCTCCCATTGATGCATGAGTTCATGAAACTCACTGAGATGTTGAGCAGGGTTGTCCTCTTTATGCTCTCTAAATATAGGTAAATAATAATTCCATTCATTTGGAGCAGGAACAACATTGGGAAAGCCAGGAAAAGCATAGAAATTAAAGGGAGCAAACCTTCAAGCCAGGATCTTTTCCAATTCAAACCAGTGGAGTCGCCAACCAATGCTTTAATAATGGATTTGTTTGGTGAAATATATGCAGCATGAGTGTGTCTGGTCTTTGTTCACCATCAAAGACTAGATTTGATCGTTGTTTTCTCTCAGGGGGCTACCAAGTGTAGCCAGACGCAACCACATTGAAACAGTGGAATTGAGACAGTGGAGTCGTCAGGTGCACAGTTGCAATATTTGATGTACTAAGTTCTGATGCACCTTCAGAACCAGTAAGCTTTGTTGTTCAATCCCAGGGAAAATATTCAATTCATCCTCGGCAATGGCGCCAGAAATGTTAGCACTAGAAGTCACCTTTTGATTGCAGCAAAGGTAAGCCCAGTACCCATCAGTTATTTTGTGTCATGGGTTGGATGTTAGTTTGAATGTGGATGATCGATGGCCAAAACTCAACAACATGAAAGATGGTCAACACGGAACTGGACAGGAAATGCACAGGGAAGTGAGGGCCAGATTAACTTCAGTCAAGAAATCGAGTTAAAGCGAGAGCAAAGAGAAGACTTAAGAGAAGGGTGAAGGAGATTATTATGCACATCAGGCCTTCCAGCAACTCATAGAAGAAAACCCAAGCTCAAGAGAATTCTTGAGATCAAATTTAGACACTGAAATATGTCTGCAAGGGACACAGTTGCAGCTGCAATATGATCAAACCTCCATCATCCTACAGCTGCAACAGCTTGACTGGATCCTCCATGTCCGAGCCATTCAATGTGATAAGGAAATAGATGCACGGGGAAATAAATGAAACTAGCCATGATACCACTATAATCAAACCTCCATTACATCAGTATGACAATCCTCAACTGGATCATCCATGCCTGAGTGTTTTAAACATCTTTAAAGACAAAAATGAAAAATAAAGGGAGTTGACTTCTATTAACATGAAAGTCGCAAATCTATTACATAACCAGAGAACAACTCTGGCAAGACAAAATTACATATTGGGAGCTCTAGTCTACCAAAAACCATTACAAAATCACAAAAATCTATCTATACACTCAAAAATTTCACCATTCTTAGCAGAGGCATGCTCGAGCTTCCATGGCACTACATCTTCTCAGTCAAACTGCACCTACAGTCTCCTCTACGCAGGCCTTCCTCTGTTTGATGTGATCCTGACTCTGTCAGTCCCTTTGAGTCTCTGCTCTATCGGACTGTGCACGCAGTGTCTCTATGCACGCGACCTCAGAACACCTGAGCTGACAGTCTGCCTTCACAGTTAGACGGTTCTGGATTTTCATTCATGGGGGGAGACGTGGCGGCCTCTCCTTGGTCATATGTTGCTTCATTGGACCTTCGTAGAGGGACTCAGCTGGCGGACATGGATGGAGCTGATGAGGATGAGGCGATGGGCACGATGGGCAGGCTACTTTGTATGCGTGGGCGTTGAGGTGTAAAGGTGTGGGGTGACGTAGCGTAGGGAGAGGATGTGGAGGAAAAGGGGAGGCTGCGGTGGTTTGTGATTGGTCGAGGGGAACATGAAGACATGACAGAGGTGACATGGAGAGAAGTGGAACAGGTGTCGGGAGGTTAGAGGGGGAGTGGGAGCGGGAGATGTGATAGACAGAGGGGGGAAGATTGAGTGGGAGACAGGTGTCGGGAGAGCGGGAGGCACTAAGGGTGAGTGGTAAGTGGTCTACTCGGAGNGATGCGCAACGTTAGTGGGGGGCTTGTGCTCAGAAACCACCAAATCGGACCCCCCCCCCCCTTTTTAAAGGCAAAATGTTGGGGGGTCCTATATGGATTCTGCACCGTAGATCTGAGCACGTAGATCTTAGCCACCCAGATCTACACGCCCCTTAGCACCATGCGCCTGGGTATAAAAACTTAGGATAAGCGGCATTTAGTGGGTTTTTATCCCCTTTTCTTCTCATTCTGCCACACAAGGGCCAAATCCAATGGGGAAAACACCCCATACAATAACATGTGATAACATCAAGTATGTAGAGGACCAATGGATTTGGTGTAAATACTTCAAGAAGAGGTAGGGGCAGATCCTATAGGAGTACACCACTAAGTTCATAAAGATGGACATCATGTTGGGTATCTCTCCCAATAACCCATATGGGTTCTAAGCAGAAAGAGAACCAAGAAGATTCAGAGGAGGGGAAGAAGAAGTGGAAAGGGGGAAATATAAGAAGACATCATCCACTACACATTAGTGCAAATATCCCATAAACCATTGCATTCATTGCAACATTGATGGCCACATCATTGAACCTAAACAAACGCAAGAAGGACGGATAGAAAAAGAACCTTCTAGCCATACATTAAAGTAATTAGGTTGAAAGTAACTCAGATGTGGATGAAAATATTATCTACACATCTATGTAGAAGGAGGTGAATCTAAGTATCTTTCATGACCAGGAAGTGAAGGAGATTAGCAGTGCGGCTAGGGCCTTGTGGCGTTATTCTACACATTTACACCTTTCCAACGGTGCAAAAATCATGTCAATCGGAGCTCGTATGCAAACGTTATGCCTCCCACAAGTTGAACTACCATGATGGCCACCATTGTATGAAAGGATTCCACATCATCCTCCATTACTCATGCATATGGGGCTAGCCACGTATTTAACTTCGAGAATATTCTAGAAGCTCCAAAACACTATCACATTTTTTTATTTTTTTTTAACTTTAGAATAGATCCTGGGGAAACCCATCATGCACTTCCCCTCATTTCAAGGATGGTACCCATGGTAAGCCAAATTTTGTAGAAAGTTGAGGATTTTTCAATATCTTGCTCATTTAAGATCTCAACATGTCACTTGCAGGAATTTAACCTAGGTGGGGGGGAAACACCCCTTAGCAAAAACCACTCCAACTAAACCCAATTGACTGAACCCTATCACAATTGAGAGTTGGGAAGTCAAAAACATACTCTATATGGCTATTAGGTTATGTTAAATATTGGACCACTAGGAGGAGAAGGGGTTCCATTCTATGATATTGTATTTTTTTCCATAGAAGAGAAAGACAATTGGGAGTGGGAAATTAGAGAGAATAACAGAGGGGGTTCATTTTTTGTAGCATCCTAATAGGCCACAGGTCTCAAGTAACTCCATAGAGAGTTTATTTTCCTTTGTACTTTCTTTATTTCCATACTAGAGAAAAGAGAGCAAAGCAACCTCACCTTCTAGTTGGGTGTTCTCCCATAAGGGTTCCCATAGAAAATCTTTGTGTTATTTTTTGGATGGTATGTGATTTCATTTTATTGTTCTCTATTTTATAGATTTTATATATTTCATGCATAAGAAGAAAATAAATAACTAAATATCTTGCAATCTAAGGAATTTAACCTTCATAGTGTAGATTTTAATTTTTTTAATCAAATATGTTGGGACGAACTATTCCAGTGGAATATCCAAGGCAATTTACAGATCATATTAGTGTCAGAGCAGGTTTTATTTTGGGTATTTGTGGGAAGTTGTAGGATCCAAGAATTGGCTTAAACAGAAGTCGTAGAAACCCTAGTCATGGTGGGCGTGTTTGTTCATTAAAACCCTCGAGATCCAACAGAAGAGAGATTTGAGAGTTTGGAAGTGCAAGTTATCGACATTAGTCACAATATGAACCTCCCCATGGTGGCTCTAGCAAGCAAGCTCGGATCATTTGAATATTATGGAGGCTCTAACTCAGAGATCATATCAGAGGGGCAATTGGAATATCGAGAAGTCCAAGGAAAGGAGTCATAGAAAGAACCCGAGAAAGAGCAGCAAATTTCGAGTGTTCTTAACCCTTCACAGTCCTTATTCAAGATGGAAGAAAAAGTTGTCATAAATCCATACTAAGGTGAGATTGATGCATTAAAACTAAATCATTTGTTGCAGCATCTAGAAGTTTATTTTAATGTTCACCATATGAATGAAGAGAAAAAGATTCCATTTGCTATATTGAAGTTAGAGGGCCATAATTTAACCTGGTGGGAAATCCATATGGAAACACTTAGGTTGGAGGGTGATTCAGTAGAAACTAGGTGGGAGGACTTGAAAACCCCCGTCAAGTCCCAATTCTACCCTATCGGGTATGTAGAGGACCATTGTATTTGGTGGCACTACCTCATGTAGAGGCAGGGGAAGAGTGTACAGGAGTACACCACTGAGTTCATAAAGATGGCCATCATGTTGGGTATCTCTCCCAATAACCCATATGTAATGCTCAAGTATCTGTGAGATTTACACGGTCATCTATAGAAGGAGGTGATTCTCTTCAATCCAAGGACATTGGATGAGGCATGTATATAGGCACATTACCTGGAAAACATAAGCCAAAAGAAATGGTAGCCAAGTGGTTCTAACCAGAAAGAGTACCAGGAAGATTCTGAGGCAAAGAAGAAGTGGAAAGAGGACAAAGATAAGAAGACAACAACCACTAAAAATTAGTGAAAAAATCCCATCAAGCATTGCAATCATTGCAACATTGATTTCCACACTGTTGAACCTGAAGAAACGCAAGAAGGACGAAAAGAAAAAGAACCTTCTAGCCATAGATTCAAGAAATTAGGTTGAAAGTAGCTCGAATGTGGATGAAAAGATTATTTGCACACTTACACGGAAGGAGGTGAATTTGAGTATCCTTCATCACCAGTAAGAGAAGGATATGAGTAGTGCATCTAGGACCTTGTGACATTATTATACACATTGAGATCTTTCCAACAGTGTAAAATTCATTTCAATCGGAGATCATATGAAAACGTTATGACTCCCACAAGTTGAACTACCATGTTGACCACCATGGTATGAGAGGATGCCACATCATCCCCCATTACTCACACATATGGGGCTAGCCATCTAGGGTCGAGGAATTCAAAAACATACCCTAGATGGATATCGAGTTAAGTTAAATATCAGGCCACAAGGAGGAGAAGGGGCTCCATTCTATGATATTTTGTTTTGTTCCATAGAAGAGAAGAACAAATGGGAGTGGGAAATTAGAGAGCATAACAGAGGGGGTTAATGTTCTGTAGCAGCCTAATAGGCCACGGGTCTCAGGTAACACCATAGAGAGTGTTGTCTCCTTTGTACTTGCATCATTTCCATACTAGAGAAAAGAGAGCAGAGAAGCCTCACCTTCTAATTGGGTTTTCTCCCATAAGGGTTCCCAGATCAAATCTTTGTGTTATTTTTTGTATGGTGTGTGATTGCATTTTATTGTTCTCTATTTTCTACATTTTATATATTTCATGCATAAGAAGAAAATCAATAACTATATATCTTGCAATCTAAAGGAATTTAACCTTCATATTATAGATTTCAATTTTGTTTATCAAATCTGTTGTGATGAACTATTCTAGTGGAATATCCACAAAAATTTACAGATCATATTGGTATCAGATCAGGTTTTATTTTGTGTATTTGTGGGAAGTTGTAGGATCCAAGAATTGGCTTAAAGAGAAGTTGTGGAAACCCTAGTCATGGCGGACTAGTTTCTTCATTAAAACCCTCAAGATCCAACAAAAGAGAGATTTGAGAGGTTGGAAGTGCAAGTCACCAACATCAGTCACAGCATCAACCTCCTCATTGTGGCTCTAGCAAGCAATCTCGGACCATTCAAAGATGATGGAAGCTCTAACTCAAATATCATATCAAAGGGGAAATTGGAAGATCAAGAAGTCCATGGAAAGGAGTCGCAGAAAGTACCCAAGAAAGAGCAGCAAATTTCGAGTGTCGTTAATCCTTCACAGACTCTATTCAAGATGGAAGCAAAAGTGGACATAAATACATACCAAGGTGAGATTGATGTATTAAAATTAAATCATTGGTTGCAGAAACTAAAAGTTTATTTTAGTGTTCACCATATGGATGAATAATAAAATATTTCATTTGCTATATTAAAGTTAGAGAGCCATGCTTTAACCTGGTGATAAATCCATATGGAAACACTTAGGCTTAAGGGGGATTCCCTATAAATGAGGTGGGAGAACTTGAAAACCCTAATTAACTCCCAGTTCTACCATGTCAGGTATGTAGAGGACCAATGGATTTGGTGGCACTATTTCAAGTGGAGGCAGGGGTAGAGTGTACAGGAATACACCACTGAGTTCCAAAATATGACCATCGTGTTGGGTATCTCTCCCAATAACCCATATGTACTCCTCAATTATCTAGGATATTTACATGGTCATCTACGGAAGAAGGTGATGCTCTTCAAGCCAAGGACATTAGATGAGGCATGTGTACAAGCATAGTACCTGGAAAACATATGCCAAAAGAAGGGGTATCCAAGTGGTTCTAAGAAGAAAGGGCACTAGGAAGAGTCAAAGGAGGGGAAGAAGAAGTGGAAAGGGGGCCAAGATAAGAAGACAACAGCCACTACACATTAGAAAGCATAACAAAGGGGGTTAATGTTTTGTAGCAGCCTAATAGGCCACAGGTCTCAGGTAACACCATAGAGAGTGCCTTCTCCTTTGTACTTGCATTATTTCCATACTAGAGAAAAGAGAGCATAGCAGCCTCACTGTTATAGACCAAAAATTCCCTACCTATGCATACATGGCATTGGCCTTTTTAATTACACCATTTTCCAAATTACTATTAAGAATCTCTCTTTAAAAAAACATGTTTTGGAGCATGTACGCGCCATGATGCACTACTACCCACGTACACACGCATGTTTCATACCATATAGCCCATGTACATACACGGGTTGCATGATAAACAGCCCGTGTTTACCTCCAAAAGTTACAAAAAATAAAAATTTGCAAGGAATTCGGCATAGTGTACAGGCTATCGAGGGTTTCCCAACCATTTTACCCATTGTAGCCCATCCCCAAACCGAATAACCATATTTTTGTCATATAAAAAGAGGTCTTGGGGTCTCATTAAATAATAAAGCAAGAGAACAAAGAAACTCTACCAAAATCCCTTCCCCTTCTAGCCCAAGATTTGCAGCCCTTTCTAATATTTGGCCTCAGTATTCCCCTTCATCCCTTTCTCTTTATGCAATCCCTTCCCTTTTTTGAAGGAGATCATTGATTGTGAGAAGCAACGTGGGAATGATGCACTTGGAGCAGCAGTAAGAGGAGCCTGGACTTGGTTCGTGGAGCGTTTGTTGATGAAAAGGTTGTAATATCCTAATCTTCAGTTTGAATAAAAGAGTTATTTTCCTGTTCCAATACTTTGTGTATCTATATTTATTGATTTAATGCATCTATGTTTATATCTGAATGCTAACATCGATAAGTAGAGATTGTATATTTGTAGCATTGTTTTCCTAAGTGTTCTTGCATGTCATCTTTGGGAGGAGACCCACAGCTTGGGAAGTTACAAAGTTGAAGGAATTTTGTACCGGACGTTAGGGCCTAAGGTACACTTACCAATCTTCCTTCTTCTCTTTTGTCTTTCTGTTCAAATAGTTTGGGGTAGTTTAGGATTAGGATTGTCTTTTAAGGGAAGTCAGTGCTCTGCCTATATTCCGACCCAGTATAGTAATAGGGAGATTTTCCCCGCTATCACTCACCTTGTAATTGGGTTTTCTCCCATAAGGGTTCCCAGAGAAAATATTTGTGTTATTTTTTGGATGGTGTGTGATTTCATTTTATTGTTCTCTATTTTCTACATTTTATATATTTCATGCATAAGCAAAAAATCAATAACTATATATCTTGCAATCTAAAAGAATTTAACCTTCATAGTATAGATTTAAGTTTTGTTTATCATATATGTTGTGACGAACTATTCCAGTGGAATGTCCAAGGCAATCTACAGATCATATTGGTATCAGAGCAAGTTTTCTTTTGGGTATTTGTGGGAAGTTGCAGGATCCAAGAATTGGATTAAGGAGAATTCGTGGAAACCCTAGTCATGGTGGATGTGTTTCTTCATTAAAACCCTCGAGATCCAACAGACGAGAGATTTGAGAGGTTGGAAGTGCAAGTTACCAACATCAGTCGCAATATGAACCTCTTCATGGTGGCTCTAGCAAGCAAGCTCAGATAGTTCGAAGATGATAGAGGCTCTAACTCAAATATCATATCGGAAGGGAAATTGGAAAATCAAAAAGTCCAAGGAATGGATTCATAGAAAGTACCCGAGAAAGAGCAGCAAATTTCAAGTGTCGTTAATCCTTCACATCCCCTATTCAATATGGAAGCAAAAGTGGACATAAAGGCATACCAAAGTGAGATTGATGCATTAAAACTAAATCATTGGCTATAGCAACTATCGTTTTGACCACCATGGTATGAGAGGATTCCACATCATCCCCCAGTACTCACGCATATGGGGCTAGACACGTATGAAATTTCAAGAATATTCTAGAAGGTTCAAAACCCTATTATAATTGAGGGTTGAGAAAGTCAAAAACCTACCCCTATATGGCTATCTGGTTATGTTAAATACCATACCACTAGGAGGATAAGGGGCTCCATTCTATGATATTGTATTTTGTTCCATATAAGAGCAGAACAATAGGGAGTGAAAAATTAGAGAGCATAGCATAGGGGGTTAATGTTCAGTATCAACCTAATAGACCACAGTTCTCTGGTAACTCCATAGAGAGTGTCTTATCCTTTGTAGTTGCATTATTTCCATACTAGAGAAAAGAGAGCAAAACAACCTCACCTTCTATATGGGTTTTCTCCCATAAGGGTTCCCAAAGAAAATCTTTGTGTTATTTTTTGGATGGTGTGTGATTGCATTTTATTGTTCTCTCTTTTCTACATTTTATCCATTTCATGCATAAGAAGAAAATCAATAACTAAATATCTTGCAATCTAAAGGAATTTAACCTTCATACTGTAGATTTCAATTTTGTTTATCAAATTTGTTGTGACGCATTATTCCAGTGGAATATGGATGGTCGTTTACAGATCATATTGGTATCATAGCAGGTTTTCTTTTAGTTATTTGTGGAAAGTTGCAGGATTCAAGAATTGGCTTACAGAGAAGTCATGGAAACCCTAGCCATGGAAAACAAGTGTGTTCATTAAAACCTTTGAGATCTAGTAGAAGAGAGATTTGAGAGGTTGGAAGTGAAAGTCGTCGACATCAGTCGTAATATGAACCTCCTCGTGGTGGCTCTAGCAAGCAAGCTTGGACCATTCGATGATGATGGAAGCTCTAACTCAGAGATCATATTAGAGGGGAAATTGGAAGATCAGGAAGTCCATGGAAAGGAGTCACAGAAAGAACCCGAAAAAGAGAAGCAAATTTTGAGTGTCGTTAACCCTTCACAATCCCTATTCAAGATGAATGCAAAAGTGGACATAAAGCCATACCAAGGTGACATTGATGCATTAAAACTAAATAATTAGTTGTAGCAACTAGAAGTTTATTTTAGTGCTCACCATATGGATTAAGAGCAAAAGATTTCATTTGCTAGATCGAAGTTAGAGGGCCATGCTTTAACCTAGTGGGAAAGCCATATGGAAACACTTAGGATGGAGGGAAATTCACTAGTAAATAGGTGGGAGTACTTGAAAACCCTCATCAAGTCCCAATTCTACCCTATCAGGTATGTAGAGGAACAATGGACGTGATGGCACTACTTTAGGCAGAGGCAGGGGCAAAGTGTACAGGAGTACACTAGTTTAGAAATATGGCCATCATGTTGGGTATCTCTCAAAATAACCCATATGTACTCCTCAAGTATCTGGGGGATTTACATGGTCATCTACAGCAGCAGGTGATGCTCTTCGAGCCAAGAACATTGGATGACGCATGTGTACACGAACAGTACCTAGAAAACATAGGCCGAAAGAAGGGGTAACCAAATTGTTCTAAGTAGAAAGAGCAACAAGAAGATTCCAAGGAGGGGAAGAAGAAATGGAAAGGGGGGAAATATAAGAACACAGACACCACTACACATTTCTAAAAATATCCCATTAACCATTGCAATCAATGCAACATTGATGGCCACACCACTTAACCTGAAGAAATGCAACAAGGGCAGAAAGAAAAAGACCCTTCTAGCCATAGATTCAAGCAATCAGGTTGAAAGTAGCTCATATGTAGATGAAAATATTTTCTGCACATCTATGCAGAAGGAGGTGAATTTGAGTATCCTTCATCACTAGGAATAGAATGAGATTATTAGTGCAACCAAGACCCCTTGTCGTTATTCTACACATTAGGACATTTCCAACGATGCAAAAGTCTTGTCAATCAGAGGTCGTATACAAAAGTTATGTCTCACGCAAGTTGTACTACCATGTTGACCACCATGGTATCAGAAGATGCCATGTCATCCCCCATTAATCATGCATATGGGGCTAGCCATGTATGTAATTTCAAGAATATTCTATAAGGTCCAAAACCCTATCACAATTTAGGGTTGAGGAAGTCAAAAACCTACCCCTAGATGGTTATCGGGTTGGGTTATGTTAAATATCGGGCCACTAGGAAGAGAAGGGGTTCCATTATATGATATTGTATTTTGTTCCATATAAGAATAGAACAACTGGGAGTGGGAAATTAGATATCATAATAGAGAGGGTTAATGCTGTGTAGCATCCTAATAGGCCACAGGTTTACAGATGATATTGGTATCAAAGCAGGTTTCCAGATGATATTGGTATCAAAGCAGGTTTTCTTTTGGGTATTTGTGGGAAGTAGTAGGATCCAAGAATTGGCTTAAATAGAAGTCATGAAAACCCTAGCCATGGTGGATGATTTTTTTCATTAAAACCCTCGACATCCAATAGAAGAGAGATTTGAGAGGTTGGAAGTGCAAGTCAACGACACTAGTCGCAATATGAACCTCCTCATGGTGGCTCTAGCAAGCAAGCTCATATCATTTGAATTTGATGGAGGCTCTAATTCGAAGATCATATCAAAGGGTAAATTGAAATATCATGAATTTCAAGGAAAGGAGTCACAGAAAGAACCCAAGAAAGAGCAGCAAATTTCGAGTGTCGTTAACCCTTCACAGTCCATATTCAAGTTGGAAGCAAAAGTGGACATAAATCCATACCAAGCTGAGATTGATGCATTAAAAATAAATCATTGTTTGCACCAACTAGAAGTTTATTTAGTTTTCACCATATGGATGAAGAGCAAAAGATTTCATTTTCTAGATTGAAGTTAGAGGGCCATGCTTTAACATGGTGTGAAAGCCATATGGAAAAACTTAGGTTGGAGGGTGATTCGCTAGTAATTAGGTTGGAGGACCTGAAAACCCTCATTAAGTCCCAATTCTACCATTTCAGGTATGTAGAGGACCAATGGATTTGGTGGCACTACTTCAAGTAAAGGCAGGGGCAGAGTGTGCAGGAGTATACCATTGAGTTCAGAAAGATGGCCATCATGTGTGGTATCTCTCCCAATAACCCATATGTACTCCTAAAGTATTTGTGGGATTTACACATTCATCTACAGAAGTAGGTGATTCTCTTCAAGCTAAGGACATTGGATGAGGCATGTGTATAGGAAAAATACCTTGAAAACATTTTTCAAAAGAAGGGGTAGCCAAGTGGTTTTAAGTAGAAAGAGCACTAGGAATATTCCTTGGAGGGGAAGAAGAAGTGGAAAGGGGGAATAGATAAGAAGACAAAAACCACTACACATTAGTGAAAATATCCTAGCAACCATTGCAATCATTGCAAAATTGATGGCCAAGTACCTATACCAAATCT
Source organism: Picea engelmannii (assembly GCA_009831015.1). Classification (NCBI taxonomy): domain Eukaryota; kingdom Viridiplantae; phylum Streptophyta; class Pinopsida; order Pinales; family Pinaceae; genus Picea; species Picea engelmannii. The sequence goes on along the minus strand of ML789152.1, from coordinate 117,474 downwards.
ACAAATATAATTCAATATAAAAAGAATAAACCATTCACCATTCACCATTCACCATAACATGAACACAAGAAATAGAGAAAATTCTTGAGGTAGGGTAACACCATATATTAATCCTTATGGAAGGACAAAACTCTTCAAGCAATCATTGCTTGTACAATCACAATATTCTTCACTATGTTTCATTACATTACCTACACTTCTTTATATAGCTCTCCCTATCTCCTAGGAACCTTCTAGAGAGCATTCTCACATTTATTACATCCAACTACCATAGTGGGCCTTTATTAATATAGTGGACCTAGTCCACCTTACATTGAATGACCACATTCTCATATATTAAATGACTTCCACTAGTAACACATAACTACATTCCCATTGGGTACCTCCCTAGGTACCCCATATTACCTCCCTAGGTATACTACATTCCATCCCCCTTCACATGTTTCATCCTCGAAACATGAGAAGAAACCATACAATATGACCGGCTAAGAAATGTAGCCAACTGGTACCAAGTACGACTATCCATCCATCCCAATGGAAGTCGAACATGATGTCTATCTGCTACCTTTCCACCCTTATCTTTCTCTGCATCATGTCAGGGTTGTCATGGGATTGTTTCTGTAGCTTGAGCTCTTTCCATAGTGTTGGTAGTCCTCCATGCACCTCTTGATCAGTTTCCTGTATGGTGCCCTGCTGGTGCATAAACGTGTTAATGCACATGCCCTTGCCTTGATGACTTTTGTGTCTCTATATGATGTGGATGGAGATATACAACAACTGTAGGAATTTGTTCTTTTTTCTTCAAATCTGCAACACTTTGTGCCTTTGAGTCATTGACCTCCTTAACTTCTTGATTATGTCCTTCTTGTAGTTTTCCTTCATCTCCTTCTGTAGACTCTGCCTCTAATTCAACTTCAGACTGGGCAATAACCTCTTTGCTAGCTTCCATGGGTCCATCTTTCTTACTAAGAGACACATCCTGCAATGTGATTTTCTTTTTCTTGTACCACAACTTTGAAAACTTTTTTTGCACATTAATATTAATGGTACCTACTGATTCTATCCAAGGATATCCCAAAACAATATCCACTTCATCCATATCCATAGCATAAAAATCTGAATGCAACACATATTTATCCATGGTAATCTTCAAATTTGAACATTTTCACCCTCAACCTTTGTGCTTTGAATATTCTTTATTGGAACTTGCAATCTATTAACCAATTGAACATTGATAAAATTATGCATGCAACTAGGGTTAATAGAAACAATGATATTTTCTTTATGAATACAACCATGAACCTATAATATAGATTTTTCACATGAAAATAAACTCTTGGTTCTCTCTTTATCCTTATTTTCTCTATGAGACCACTTGTCTAACAATATTTTTTCAAATTCTCCATTGGAGAGTGTCATCATCTCCTTATAATCAAGTGATTTCCACCAAATGGCAGCATCACCTTGCAATTTGAGATCTACCCAATGGGGCCAATTCTCTTCCCATGCTGACTTTCTTCCTTTAATAAATGATTCAATACTAGGGCCATCACATTTCCCTGTAAAATACATCTTGCTATGAAAAGACCCAAAAAATAGAACAATAACTTACGGCAGAAAATCGCGGCTTTTTCCCGAAAAACCCTGAAAAAACTGTTGAATTTAAAATGATCATAACTTTACTTCCCGAACTCTGTTTCGACTGATTTTTTTTGAAATTGGGTATTTTTTCGAGAGGAATTCAAATACCCAATTTGTTTATCAAAATCCAACTTGTAAAGCTTCATATCTAAACCTAAAGTGTGTCACCCTCTTTTTCTTCCCTAGAAAAAATTATGCAAAAAGAGAAAACAAATCTTCCCTTCTTTGGCCAAGGAAAGTGTTATGAATAGGAGAGAATCCCTTCCATAATAGGATCCATTGTATGGTGTTGCCCTACCCTAAGGGTTTGATAGTAATAAAGAAGATTTTGCATATTGTTCTTGTATATCTGTTGTGGTGTTTTTGTATTCAGTCTTTGATTCTTAACAATTGGTATCAAAGCACTTTCCTTGGCAGACATTGTGAGCAAATATTTTTTTATTTTTTGCGGATTTTGTTTCAGAGAAGAAAAAAAATAGGGCCGCGACATTCCAGAAATTTTTGGTATATTTCTGTGAAAAAATTACAGAAACAGGTTTTAGATCTGAGTTCCTCTCAGAAAAACGTCCAAGTTGAAAAAAAAAATCGTCTTAAACGGAGTTTGAGAAGTCAATATATTGAAGTTTTCAAATCTGCAAATTTTCAGAGTTTTATCCGCAGACGGCGGCGTGATTTTTTTTATTTCCGTAGTAGATGGAGGCCAAATTTTCCCAAACAAATTACATATCTGAGTTCCTCTCATAATTTCACCCAATTTCAAAAAAAAAATTAGCCGAAACGGAGTCCAGGAAGTGAAGTTATGAGCATTTTATATTCAATAGTTTTTTAGGGTTTTTCCAGAAAAAGCCACAATTTTCTGTCGTAACTTATTGTTCTATTTTTGGGGTTTTTTCATGACGGATGTGGGACCGAAAAGTTCATAGGGTGATCAGATGACTATTTCCTCTCAAACCCTCAAAGAAATTCTACAGATTACTAAAGCATTCAAAGCTCAATTGTTTGACACATTGAATGACAGATTGGATGACTTTGTAGATGGTTTCAATGATAGTTTTCATAGTATTCAAGATTCTTTGGATAACATGCAGGAGAGGTTTCTTATCATGGACCTCAGGGATGAATATAATCAAGAAATATATGCTTGGTATGATTTTGAGGCCGATTGCAATGATTGGTATATGGATAGTTGTCATTTCTAAGATGACAACCAATTCCATATTTTATTTGATGACTCTACTCCACCTTCTGTAGAGAACATCAATGTCCCACATCAGAAGCTAGTTACCAACATCCAGCCTGCATATTCTACAATGGTGTTGTTCCTTCCAGATTCATCTTTGATCATCTCTCACTATGTGGATGAATATTCTTATTTGGATCCACATGATAGGTGTCAGTATTGGGAGCATCATTTTCAGTTGGTTATTGGGTGTCAATATCTTCCATGTGGTGTTCACATGAGAAAGTGAACATGGGACCCTAGTTTACAATGGCAGTTGGACTACTTCAGCATGGTGGCTTCCATTTCTCAATGGGACCCTGGTTCTCTAGTCTACTTTAGCACTACGGACCACACTTATCCATGGGACCCTAGTATATGGTTGTACATCAAGCATCGAGGACAACGCTTTCATAAGGGGAATGGAATGTAAGGTAGCCAGAGAGGTAATGGGGGGGCCCAGAGGGCCCATAGTGATAATAGTGGAGACCATTCAATGTAAGGTGGACTAGGTCCACTATATTATTAAATAAGACCCACTATGGTAGTTAGATAAAATAAATGAGTAGTTAGATATAATAAATGTAAGAGGACTTATTAGAAGGATCTACTTCTAGAAGATTCCTCCTCTAGAATGTTCTTAGGTAATGATAGCACTATATAAAGGGGTTTAAGCAATGTAATGAGACATGAAGAGAATTATTGTATTTGGAGAGGTAGCTCAATAGGAGGATGCCCCCTCGAAGAGGCAAGTGAAAGGGAGAGGATCCCTTCCATAATAGGATCCATTGTATGGTGTTGCCCTACCCTAAGGGTTTGATAGTAATAAAGAAGATTTTGCATATTGTTCTTGTATATCTGTTGTGGTGTTTTTGTATTCAATCTTTGATTCTTAAAAAAAGAAGTGGAAAGGGGGAATAGATAAGAAGACAAAAACCACTACACATTAGTGAAAATATCCTAGCAACCATTTCAATCATTGCAAAATTGATGGCCACACTGTTGAACCTGAAGAAACGCAACAAGGACGAAAAGAAAAAGAACATTTTTGGCCATAGATTCAAGTAATCGGGTTGAAAGTAGCTCAGATGTGGATGAAAACATTGTATGTACATCTATGCAAAAGGAGGTGAATCTAAGTATCCTTCATCACCATGAAGAGAAGGAGATGAGTAGGGCATCTAGGACCTCGAGACGTTATTCTACATATTGAGACCTTTCCAACAGTGCAAAAATCACATCAATCAAATCTCGTATGCAAACATTATCCCTCCGTAAGTTGAACCACCATGTTGACCACCATGGTATGAGAGGATGTCACATCAGCCTCATTACTCACACATATGCAACTAGCCACGTATGTTATTTCAAGAATATTCAAGAAGGTCCAAAAACCTATCACAATTGAGGGTTGAGGAAGTCAAAAACCTACCCCGGCCCTAGATGTCTATCAGGTTATTTTAAATACCATGCCACTAGGAGGAGAAGGGGTTTCATTCTATGATATTGTATTGTGTTCCATAGAAGAGAAGAACAATTGGGTATGGGAAATTAGAGAGAATAACAGAGGCAGTTAATGTTCTTTAGGTTCCTAATAGGCCACAAGTCTCAGGTAGCTCCATAGAGAGTGTCTTCTCCTTTGTACTTGCATTATTTCCATACTAGAGAAAAGCGAGAGAGTAGCCTCGCCTTCTTGTTGGGTTTTCTCCCATAAGGGTTGAGTAAATCTTTGTGTTATTTTTTTGATGGTGTGTGATGGCATTTAATGTTCTCTATTTTCTACATTTAATCTATTTCATGCATAAACAAAAAATAAATAACTAAATCTCTTGCAATCTAAAGCAATTTAACCTTCATACTGTAGATTTCAGTTTTGTTTATCAAATTTGTTGTGATGAATTGTTCCATTGGAATATCCACAGTTGTTTATAGATCATATTGGTATCCGAGCAGGTTTTCTTTTGGGTATTTCTGTGAAGTTGCAAGATCCAATACTTTGCTTAAAGAGAATTCATGGAAAACCTAGCCATGATGGACGAGTTTGTTCATTAAAACCATATAGATCCAGCAGAAGAGATATTTGAGAGGTTGGAAGTGCAAGTCGTCGACATGAGTCACAATATGAACCTCCTCATGGTGGCTCCAGAAAGCAACCTTGGACCATTCGAGGATGATGGAGGCTCTAACTCAGAGATCATATCGGAGGGGAAATTGGAATATCAGGAAGTCCAAGGAAAGGAGTCATAGAAAGAACTAGAGAAAGACTAGCAAATTTTGAGTGTCGTTAACCGTTCACAATTCTTTTTCAAGATGAAAGAAAAAGTGGACATAATCTCAAACCAAAGTGTGATTGATGCATTAAAACTAAATCATTTCTTGCAGCAACCAGAATTTTATTTTAGTGTTCACCATATGGATGAAGAGAAAAATATTTCATTTGCTAGATTGAATTTAGAGGGCCATGCTTTAACCTGGTGGGAAAGTCATATGGAATCACTTAGGTTGGAGGGTGATTTGCTAGTAACTAGGTGGGAGGAATTGAAAACACGCATCAAGTCCCAATTCTACCATGTCAGGTATGTAAAGGACCAATGGATTTGGTGGCACTACTTGAGGCGGAGGTAGGGGCGGAGTGTACAGGAGTACACCATTGAGTTCAAAAAGATGGCCATCATGTTGGGTATCTCTCCCAATAACCCATATGTACTTCTCAAACATCTAGGGGATTTGCACGGTCATATATAGAAGTAAGTGATTCTATTCAATCCAAGTACATTATATGAGGCATGTGTATAGGCATAGTACCTAGAAAACATAGGCCAAAACACGGGGTATTCAAGTGGTTCTAAGAAGAAAGGGCACTGGGAAGATTCCAATGAGGGGAAGAAGAAGTGGAAAGGGGTCAAAGATAAGAAGACAAAAAACACTACACATTAGTGAAAATATCCCAACAACCATTGAAATCAATGCAACATTTATGGCCACACCCCTGAACCTGAAGAAACGCAAGAAGGACGGAAAGAAAAAGAACCTTCTAGCCATAGATTCAAGCAATCAAGTTGAAAGTAGCTTGGATGTGGATGAAAATATTATATGTACATATGTACAGAAGGAGGTGAATCTGAGTATCATTCATCATCGGGAAGAGAAGGATATGACCATCATAGCTAGGATCCCATGACATTATTCTACACATTCAGATCTTTCCAATGGTGTAAAAATCGCGTCAATCGGAGCTCATATGCAAACGTTATGCCTCTCTCAAGTTGAACTACCGTGTTGACCACCATAGTACGAGAGGATTCCACATCATCCCCCATTACTCATGCACATGTGACTATCCATGTATGTAATTTCAATAATATTATAGAAGGCCCAAAACCCTTTCACAATTTAGGGTTGAGGAATTCAAAAACCTACCCCTAGATGGTTATCGGGTTATGTTAAATACCGAGCCACTAGGTGTTGGTTGTGGAGCCTGATTATCTTCCTGATTCAGAGGTTTGTTTCAACTGTACTTGGACTCCATTCCCTAAAGGGGGGTGTGGGGGTGATTTCCCCCCCACAAATGTCACCAGGGGGGTCCAGGGGGGGGCGATAATTTTGTAGCCCCCTCTGGCGAGGGATTGGGGGGCAGCACTCTCAAAGTGAAATATTGGGAAAAATTGCCTTGTAAAATATTCTAATTTCATAGTCAATCTGGACCATTCATTATAGGGTCGTAGATCTAACGGTATAAGTTATTTTTAGGGTTTTTTTCCCTAGAAGGAAACCCTCTCTTATGAGTCAATTGTATTGTGGTTGTGTATTATTGCGAATGTTGTATTCTGAGAGAGGACACAACGAGAAAAATAAGAGGAATTTACAGTGGTTGAGTTGTAGGTTGTATCCCTTCATTTTGTTGGATAATAAATAGGAAGGACCTGGAAATTTCTCTAGTGGACGTAGCCCACACTGGGTGAACCACGTATATCTATGTATCTATTGTATTGTGTATCTTCTGTGTTTTATTTCTGCATTTGTTTTATTTTATTTCTCTACGTTCCTATTTTTCTAAAACTAGGAGGAGAAGGCATTCATTCTATGATATTGTATTTTGTTCCATAGTAGAGTAGAACAAATAGGAGTGGGAAATTAGAGAGAATAATAGAGGGGGTTAATGTTTTGTAGCATCCTAATAGGCCACGGGTCTTAAGTAACTCCATAGAGAGTGCATGCTCCTTTTTACTTGCATTATTTCCATACTAGAGAAAAGAGATCAGAGCAACCTCACCTTCCAGCTAGGTTTTCTCCTGTAAGGGTTTCTCAGAGAAAATATTTATGTTATTTTGTGGATGGTGTGTGATTGTATTTTACTATTCTCTGTTTTCCACATTTTATCTATTACATGCATAAGAAGAAAATCAATAACTAAATATCCTGCAATCTAAAGGAATTTAACCTTCCTAGCGTAGATTTTAGTTTTTTTATCAGATATATTGTGATGAATTGTTCCAATGGAATATCCATGGCACTTTACAAATTAGTGTAACATTGTATTCTTGAGCTAACTAGAGGGTTAGTTTGAGAGCCATTATTTCACAATATTTGTGTGTGTTTTTCCCAATTCCATCTTTGAAAGCTATGTTGTGATTGGAGGGGAGATAGAAGATTCCTCTTGAGGTTCCTACTATAGGATTCCCTTGACAAGCATCATTAAAGTATGCCCAGGGAATATTAGTATTTATGACTTCTTCTTTTTTTCTTAGTATTTTTTGCTTTTCCTCAACCTGAGGATAAGCATTTAGGATATTTATAGATTGAATTTCACATTTAAATGATAGGGTCTCCTCTCGATCGAAAATATCAAGGTTTCTAGCAAGCAAAATTCTCCACGTTATATTGAGTGGTAGATATCTCATATTCTTTCTCACGTCCGTGTTTGTGTACCAAGACTTGAAGGCTTCTTATGTGTTTCCTCCTTCCCATGCATTTATTATGCCTATCATGCTTCCAACTTCTTTCCAAATTTCTTTGGAAAAGGAGCAAGTCAAAAGTAAGTGATCAATAGTTTCCTCTACTTGTTAGCATAAGCAACACCATCCTAGGCCATCAAAGTTTTTTTTTATAAAAACTCATAGGCAAGATCCTTGTTATTTAATTCCACCACATGAAGATTGTGTTCTTGGAAGGACGCATTATTTTCCATATGATTCTCCACCATGAAACTGATTGTCCCACCAAACCTTCCTCAACAAGATCTCTATATCCCATTTTGGGAGCATAAGTCTCAAATGGATTAAGAGACCATAGAACATTGTCTTTATCTTCCACTGATTTTACATTGTTGTATTTTATGGCATATATTTATGACTTCCAAGAATATGCAAGATCCTCTCCCAATCCAATTTCCTCCTAGGTGAGCCATTTTTTTTGTCAATTTGTAGACCTATCCTAGTTCACAATTTTTCTTAGCGAAAAAATCCTTTGCTTTGAAGTTCTTGTGTCACCCAAAGGTAGTCTGTGTTTTCGTTTACTACCTATCCAAGGATAAATCATTATCTAGACTCCATCCCCTCTACCCACCTTCCATATACACCAATTACCAATTAGTTGGAAATTTGAGTTCATAGCTTTCCATATAATTGAGGCATTATGCACCTATTTCACAAGGTTCCTAATCAATCCTCTTATTACCTAGACCCATCCTTTTCCTTGGACCATCCTTCATACATTTTTTGTTTCTAGAGCCTTTGAGAAAAGGAAAAGGTTTTTTAGGCCCCATACTCCATTTATTTTAGGACCGTTAATTTTTTCCAGGATGCTAGCACAAGTCTTTTGTTAGATTTTTCTCCTAACCAGATAAATTTGTAGCACAATTTCTTAATTTCCTCCACTACACCCTTTGCAACCCAAGACAATGGAATCTAATACATTTTTATGGATTCTAGGAAATATTTGACAAGTACCAATCTTCCCCCTATCGATATCCACCAATTGCACCAATGGTTTATCTTCTTTTCTACTTCGGCAATCAACCATTCCCAGTCACCTTTTTTTAATAGATTTGGTTTCAGTTTGAATCTTAAGTACTTTCATCCTTGATCCAAATCTATCAACTAGTATGGAAATAATTGGGATAAATATACATGTTCATGATCTATTATGTCCCACATAGACATAGTGGATTTATATAGATTTATTTGCATGCATTTTACTTTAAAAAATAAGTCCAAAATGTAAAACTTTTTGATAATCCTTCTAGTGCCTTCACAGAAAATCAATACATCATCCACAAACAATGGGTGCGTGATGTTGCAATCCTGCCCAATGAAAATCCTTTTAAAGCTACCATTTCTATATGCCTCTATTATTAGTCTACTCAACCCTTCATCTATTAGTAGAAATAAGAGAGGGGAAATGGGGAATCCCTATATAAGACCCTTTCTTGTATGAAGAAAGGATGTGTTTCTCCTTTGACTAAGACAACAAAGGATATAGAGGTAATGCAACGCATCATTAATACTAAAAAAATTTGACAAAAACCCAAGTGAATTAGCATTAGTCTCGGGTAAATCCATCTTACCTTATCGTAGGATTTGGATAGATCCACTATGATTACCATTGATATTTGATTTTTGGTCTTCATCGAATGGAGGATTTCCTGAGCTATCCCAACTGACTCATGGATTTGTCTTCCTTCTAAAAACTTGAACTGCTCACTCAAGAATTATTTTGATGAAACCTTTTTTAGCCTTTTGGAAATGACCTTTGAGATAATTTTGTAGATGCAATTGCATAAGGATATTGGTAAAAAAAATTCAAAAGTTATCGGATTATCCTCTTTTGGGATCAAAGAAAGGAAGGTAGTATTATATGCCTCAAGAATTTTCCCTATGTTTATCGTGGTCTCCACCACCCTCTTAGATCTTCTTCAATGAATTCAGAGCATCCTAGGAAGAACTCCATAGGTAGGCCATCAAGCCCAAGGATTTTATCCCTTCTTTCATCAACTCCAATTTGTCCTCATTGTTTACAAAGTTGGAAAAATAATTGGGGAATATTATCACTTTAGAATTAGTGGCCTTATAGTCGTCTTTGAAGATATTGGAGTAGTCGACTCCTTCATTTGTCGTGTATTTAAAATTTGTTTCCCTTGTCAATCTAGTTCTTAGTCGGGTATCCAAACACTTCACTATTATACAAGGTCTCCAAACCCTCTTCCATTTCTTTAAGGAGCCTATCATCATTTTTTTTTTTGTCCTTTTCCTATTGGGTTTCTACTTTCTTTGCATATTTCAAGTTTTGTTGAAATGGAAGTGGGGTAGACTCTCTTAGATGTTCATCAAAGGGATTACAGATGTCCTTGATCTTTTTAACAAACCCTTCCACCTTCAAGCATTTAGGATTTAACTTAAAGGGGCTAGGTGGTTTTTTTGGGGTAGGGACCACTTCTAACACAACAGGATTATGGTTTAAGTCCCCTCCTAAGGCTACCCATTGTCTTAATGGAATAAATTCATCCAGAAACCCATATTTCCTCGATCTTAATGGCTACATTAATTTGTTTCTTAGCACCCAATTCATCCATGATCTTTATTTAAAGAGCATGGAGGTTCATTTGTCGATAATCGATTGTTAGAAACTCTCTTGTAATATTCTTATTTTGCATTAATAAATTACTTCAAGTGGCCACGTTGGTTGGGGTCATGGATGTTTCCCCACATTGGTTTTACAACGTAAAAAAATTGGTGTGTTGATCTTTGATCTTGTTATGTGAGTGGTTATTGAAGGTTTTCGTCCTTTATTGGAATACATGTGTTGTTGAACATGGTATCAAAGTGCATTTGAAAACCCGCACCTATTGTAGATCGAGATCTTGAAGACATGTTTCTACATCTCTATTTTCTACTATTTATGTATATTTATGGGTTGAGAGGACTATTCCATTGCATCTGGAGCACTCATTTTAGTTAGGAATGATTTTTCATTTCACTCTAAAAGGTTTTTGTTTTCCCAAGATACGGCCATTTCAATCAAATCCAAAGGTATAAAACATGATACGCCCTTTTTGAATTTTTATAGAGATAATATTTCAATTTTCTTTTTTTGTTTCAAAGTTTATACTCTTTCTAGTCTGGATATGCTCTTTTCTCCGCACTCTGTGCAATCTCGGAAAACCAAAAACAAAGTGCAAAGTGTTTTATTGTCTTTGTATGTTGTTTTTTGTACGCTTTTTGCGATCTCGGCAAATAAAAAATAGAGAGAAAACTTGAATTTTCCAGGTTAGCTAACCGATATCTAGCCGTTGTTGTAGAGAAAAAAAAATTGAACACGTGAAAAGAGTTTTTTTTAGCACACACTCCAAGGCCATATTTCACAACAATGACAAAAAACCCCATCCTCCTTCTCAATATTATAATGTGTTTTGCACTAGCGCACTTGGTTAAAAGTTGTTTTACTTAGTAAGAGGTCTTGAGTTCAAGTCTCTTGTTTGTTACTTTTCGAAAAAGTTCATGCATTCATTGTAAAGTGTGTTTCACTTAAATTATAAAATTGAATCACTGTAAAGTAGCTTTAATATTTCCTTTTTAATTAGTTTTTGCATGTAACTTTAATTTACAAAGTAACTTCATTGTAAAAGTGATTCTCAGTTATTCTATAAAAGTGGGTCACTTCATAAACAACTTATTTGTAAAAGTGAGGTTATAAGAAAATTAGTGAAGAAGAAGCATCACAACGTGGAGCAACTTATGCTTGCCACATGGCTCTTTAGTTATCATTTATGCCTTTTTTCAAAAAGGCATAACTTTCACATCTGAACTTTGTTTTCAATGTTGTTTTGTTTTAAACAACCTATTATTTCAAGAAATTTCCATCCAGACCATCAATTTTAGATTTTAAATCTATATTCTCTGCATTTTTAATATGGCTTCTCCTAGTGATATTTTGTTTACCAGTACCAACTACTTCTAATGGAAATCTCATATGGAAGATGTATTAAGTAGTAAAGGATTGTACCAGATTACCTTGGGAAAAGAACAAAAGACCACTAATGATGAAAAGAAAGTCAAATGGGATAATAAGAGTGGCGAAGCATGTGGACTAATCAGAATTTCCATCTCTCGTGATTTAAGGTTTCACCTTGAAGGAATTGATGCCCTCGATGAAGCTTGGGAAAATATTCAATCTTTGTTTGGTAAACACAATGTTATTTAATCCCATCGGTTAGAAATTTAGTTAATGACTTTAAATCCTAATGATTTTTCTTGCATTGAAGATTATTTATCTAAGTTAAAAACACTTATACTTTTGTGTATAGACTGAAAACTAGATCTCAAGGAATATCTATGCATATATGTTATTCTTGCCAAACTTGGTAGTGCATATTATATCTTTTTATCTACCTTTTATGCCACCAGAGAAGCTCTAGGGAATGCTTATAAAGAACCCTCTCTTGAGTCTTTTTGTGATGCTCTGATTCGAGAGCAAGATAATCTTGTTGAACTTGGATTGATCAACATTTCATGTACATTTAAGAAAACCTTAGTGGCCCAACTGAAAGATAAATCCATGAATCCCAAGAAGTAACATCCTCACCACAATAACAAACAAAACAAGAGTCCCAAACCCTCTCCACTAGCTTCTGCTCCTAATTGTGACAAAGGAGCAAAATCAAAAAGTAAGAATACCGATAGACATTGAAAATATTGTGGGAAAGATGGTCGTAGGGAATCTAAATGTTTTAAAAAGATGAAAGTCTTAGAAGAAGGAATGAAGGAGCACAATATTAGTATTGATTCTTCTTCTTCTTCTTCTGGACATGCACTTTATACTTTTGGTTTCTCCTTCAATCAAACTTCTACTTCTTCTTTTGTACATGCACTTTATACTTCTGGTTTCTCCTTCAATCAAACTTCTACTTCTTCTTCTAATGAGTGTCTTATTGATTTTGGATCATCTTTTTGTTGGATATTCTAAAGATGCCAAAGGTTACAGAGTTCTTCAACCTCATTCCAATGCAATTATTATTAGAAGAGATGTTAAATTTGATGAAAATATCTTAGCTTGCAAGACTAATTCGGTGTTTGTGCCATCTTTGACCTACAAGACATCTTCGACGTTTGTGCCATATTATGTTCCTATTCTAGTTTCTTCTTCAGATGATGATGACAGTGAAGGTGAAAATCCACCTCCACTTTCTCACCTTCCTCCAGATGAGTCCATTGAACATTAACCTGCATCAACACCACCTCTTCTGATATGGGTTTGTTCAACACGAGAAGTAGCTAGTGATCTTGTCGGTGATCCTTCATATCAACGTCGGACACATTCACAATTTCAGTCAGCCTCTTCTCTTTTGGCTCAAGTTTCAGATATTCATGATCCAAAAACATTTTCATAATATTTAGATCATCTAGATTGGGACACAGCAATGAATGAAGAGTATCTCTCTTTAATGGTGAACGATACTTGGGATCTTGTACCTCTTCCAAAAGCAAGAAAACTTGTCAAATGTTAATGGGTGTACATAACTATGTATGCATTAGATGGAAGTGTTCAAACAAATAAGGCATGGTTAGTTTCCAAAGGGTTCTTTCAAGTTGAAGGCAATGATTATAAGGAAACCTTTTCCCCCATAGCCAAAATCAATTCCATCCACCTTGTTCTAGCCCTTGTTGCCTCACACAAATGGGAGGTCCATCAAATGGATGTTGAATATTCCTTCTTGCATGGGGATTTGCAGGAAGATATCTACATGGAACAACCTCCTGGCTACGTCCAAACTGAATCCAACCTTGTTTTTCTCCTTAAGAAATATCTTTATGGTTTTAAGCAAGATCCTTGAGCTTGGTATGCTAAAATGGACAACTTTCCTTTTGGCGCCGTCTTTTCTAGATGTCATTATGACCCTAATTTATATACAAATAAAGTAGGAATCCATCTCATGCTACTTTTTCTTTATGTTGATGACCTTATCCTCAGTAGTAGTGACCCTAAGATTTAACCCATGTGAAATTCGGCCTTAAAAAGAAATTTTAAATGGAAGACTTAGGCCATCTGCATTATTTCCTTGGCCTCAGAGTTTTGCAAACAAAGAAAGGAATTTTCTTTCCCAGTCTACCTTCCTTCTTCTATTGTGTCACCTTTGTAAATATTTCAATCCTATCCCAAGTTGTTCCTAAGGGGGGATGTTTAGATATTTAAACACTTAGGAGTTGGTTAAGATCAACTTGGTCTAATGTGTCGTTAGGATAAAGTATGTTTCTTAGTGTGTTTCTTTAGTATGCATTAGTATGCATTTGTAATCCAACGGTCACAATATGTTCTCAACACAGAGTGATCTAATAGATCATATTCTCCTCGATCTTAACAGCTACATTGATCCATGGATTAACACCCAATTGGTCCATGATCAAGTTCATTTGTCAATGATCGATTGTGAGAAACTCTCTTGTAATATTTTTCTTTTACATTAATAAATTGCCTCAAGTGGCCACATTAGTTGGGGTCATGGATGTTTCCCCATAGGGGTTTTACCACGTAAAATCATTGATGTGTTGATCTTTGATCTATTTGTGTGAGTGGTTACTGAAGGTGTTCATCCTATATTGAAATACATGTGTTGTCAAACAAAAATGTTACCTCTGGACATATAGGAAAGGCCCAAGAGTTAGATAGAGTATATGAAGACCTATTTCATCTAGTTATATTCCCACTAGATCTCCCAATAGCATCATTGTAATTGAACTCCCACCCGATCATAAATTTTGAGAGTTCATGAATTATTTTTTCTCCATGTATACATGAAGGAGGATAATAGAGGGTTTTAATGTCTCTATAAGCCTCATGATGGCCAATTTATTTGAGGGATTGGTTATCCCTCTAAAATTGAGATTCAAGAAGATCATTTAATCCCCTCACTATGGGTAAATGCTCTAATATCCCAAATTAGATATATTTTCAAGATTCCATTTGTATAGAGTACCACAAGGATCCCTTAGGCTCGAATTCCAATTTAGGATTTTCAGGATTCCCCACCTAGGTTTCTTCTTGTACCAAGGCCTTTCCAGTTACAAGTAGGGGGATAAGGGTTGAGGGGACATGTTTTTTAATGATTTATAGCTCTAGGGGGGATTCATTGAAAGACTCTACTCCTTTTGTTCATTCGTCTAATCCCCAAGTTCCAAAACTCAAATTTTCCAGAGATTTCCTTTTACAAGGGGAAGGTAATTGTGGCGACTTACCTGAGAGAGGTTTGCAATCATTGTTGTCATTGATTGCATCCAAGCTATGTTCCTTATGGAGACCTAAGTTTGAAGCTATTATGTTGGTTCTAGTATCTTGTTTGACAGTCCTTTTGAGTGCATATTTTCAATTATAACTTCTACCCTTTGAGTTATCTTAGGGGATTCTTGTAGTTCCACCTGCAATGCTTGAGGTTGCTTCCTTTGAGCTCGTACCTTCCTATGCAACGGGTAATTATATTCCACTACTAAGTGTCCATAGCTATGACGCCGACCACATCTAAAGGTTATACCTTCATAATCGAGAGTTAATTGATAACGGTCGTTACTTATCTAAATAATCAATTTATCTGCAAGGCCTTTCCCAGTTTCTAGACCTACTAGTATTCTCCCCAAGTATCTAGCATCCCAAAAAGATAAATCAGGTTCATAATATGAACCAAGGGCATTTCCTATTTTTGAAAATACATCCTCCAACCATAAAATAAGAGGTGGAATGAGTATTTGAACCCAAACTAGAAGTATGTCCACTTGAGCCATTCAAATAGCATCAAAATCAACATACCACTTCTTCAAGAAAAGATTTTGGGCTCCCCATTTCCATCTACTCTGCAAAAATTTATTTACCTCTCTAGCTGAATTAAAAACCTCGATCATCCATCCCTTTTCCATGCTCATTATGCAGGGTGCATAACCCACCAAAGGTTCAAAATTTAACCTCATTGTGTCCTTTAAACACTCACATGACATCTTATTTCCTAGAAAATGACCAACTATTGTCTTCTCTTCCAGTTCCATTACATTATTTAACCCAATTTTGGAACCCAAGATTATACTTACCGACTGGAGCATTTTCTTAAAGAATTTCCTCCTTTTTTTTTCGTTATCATTTCAATAAGGGTTTTTTTGATGTTTTTCTAATTCCAGATCTGATAATTATTTGCTTATGATTTTCCACGGATTATTGTTACCATAAAATAATTACACACTGAAACTATCAGCGAACCATAATAGAGGAAACATTAGAGAATCAAACACCATGCATAAGAGACATAAGAGACACAAGATATATCATGGAAAAACCCTTTCATGGGAAAAACCTAGCCAACTGTTCTCTAGAAGAATACAATCCAAGATATTACCAGTATACCTCCATCAAGCACAAATTACCATACAGAGTGTCCACCCCAAGTCTAGTGCATCTCCAATAGTTAGTGTACAAGTTATATAACCAAGAAACACCAAGAAAGAGGCTAGGGCCTTCAAGATAATCTCCAAGATGCCACCAATGAATTTTGTTAGCCACAACTAACACTTCTCCAAACGTGTGCCTTAGATGAGAGAGTGAGAGTGAATGCGTAATAATGAAATGAGAATGCCTTTATTTATACTTGTTTTAGCACCTTAATTAACCTACTAAGGCCGACTTGTCATTTTTTCTTTAATAATAGTTTTCTTCAATAATTCAATGGGGTTGGCTTCTTCTTTTATCTTCTATGGTTTTCTGTAATGGTTTCTTGTATTTTTCCTTGGAGAATGACTACCCTAAGTTGCCAAACTTCAACACTCCCTCTCAACGAGGGAGACATTCTTCATACTTGGATTTCTTATGTCATAGAAAAGTTTCTTCATGAGCCATATTTATGTGCCCTCTCCACGTATGCATTATGTCCCGAAATATGCATGTGATAGCATCGCGAGTCCATCTACTCCTCGATAGGAGAAGGACTATAGTTGGGCCATTCACCACTAGCAAGGCCCCATGGATGAATGAATCATTTACCCTTGGTCATATCTGTACTAGGATATCCATGTGCATAACCAATCTAGGATAATGTCTACCTCATGTTATGGACCATTCACTACTAGCAGAGCCCCAGAAGTGAATGAATCATTTTCCTTTGGTCATATCAGCACTAGCATATCCATGTGCATAACCAATCTAGGATATTGTATGCTCGATGATATTTCCTGGAGAACATTAACATACTCGGGCCATACACCACCAACAGCACCCTGTGAGTGAATGAATCATTCTCCCTTTGGTCATATTATCACTAGCATAGCCCCGTGCATTACCAATCTGGGAGAATGTATGCCCAGTGTTGAAACATCAACACTCATCACTGGCCAAATAAGCATGGTTAATATTGTGTATCATCTTCCTCAACTAAGTCATCATGGCCACTCTAGGAGGATATCCACAACCTTCTCATATGTGGATAAGTATTGGAGTTTCACTACTCCCTTATGTACTATGTCTCGGATGAAGTCCAGCAAGAAGATTCTGAAGTTGCACCACTTCATGACTTGCGACACTGGCTATGACATATTGTCTCTATTGTACTGAATGTTATAGAAGCCTGCTTCCAGCCTATCCTCGAAATTGTAATCGATTATAAGCTGAAGCAGCACCCTGAGGTGCTCAATCTGTCTACCGCAGTCCTTGATCAATCGAAATATGTATATCTTTGCAGCCTCACTTCATCACCTTAGGAAAACCATATCCAATTGTACCATGCTTTGTTGCCACCCACTGGAACTGCCTTCGTTTCAACCAAACATTGGCTCAGGTTGCTCGCTTCAAAGAAAATATCTAGCTTGGCATTAACCAGGTACATCAAGGATTCAAGCTACTTCTTGCACATCGTAGCATCCACCAAATCGAAATCTAAAGCAGAATCAGTCAACTTCTTCGGATTTGTCTCCATGGACTTGGAGTTTATCATATCAAACCTCATCAATATCCCCTGACTCAAGAAGATCTCATCCGATCTATGTCATACCTTCAATCCCATAGTACACATGGAAAAAATTATTCATCTTGAACTATGAGGTCAACTCCCTCTTACACCAGACAAAGAGTTATTATGCTCTCATGAGGAATAGATCGTCAACATAGATCAAAGAATCAACATTGACAACCTTGTAGCAAAGGTTGGGATCTGCATCACCCCCAAGATCATCAAGTATCCATCCATCCTAGGGTACCATACGCTAAATGTCTACAAGGCTTACATCAATCTATAAACATGAGACCCCTTCTCATGTATCATGAAGCCTTGAGGTTGTTCTATGTATGATTCTTCCTCAATCACATTGTTGAGGAACACAGTCTTCACATTCATCTGATGTGATCTCCATAAATCACTAAAGCAAGAGCAATGATAGTCCTAATTACTGGAGAAAATGTATGGCCCAAATATCTTTGCTCCCTCTAGATGTAATACCACATCCCTCTGTGGGAGTGTATTTTACAAATGTTGGAGCTCCTACCACATATGTTCCCTCTGCATTACATGTTGGAACCATATCTATACTCCAATCTGGTTGATTGGCTATGTTCATAGTTACTGGAACTATATCTTCCATCTAGTATGGTTCCATTTCTGGAAGGCATATTGTTTCTAGAGACTTGTTTCCTCTGAACATCATGTCTAATAATATCACTCCATGACATTGTCCTGGAAGGTCTTTCCCTCCACGTCTGATCTAAAGGTTGGTATTTGCTAGTCCTCTGACTCTCTACCTGATCCAAGTGACTCCCTCTGAGTCTGCACAACCTTGTTGACTGAAGACAAGTATGGGCTCACGTAATAGGAATAATGGCCCTTCTACAAAATAAGGGTTCACGTACCAGGGATAATGACCCTTCTATAAAATATAAAATATGGCCTCCTGAATTAGGGATATT
>ML789152.1:80826-92472 GCA_009831015.1 Picea engelmannii | reverse complement strand
GAACCCCTATTGTCATCATCATAATTAGCTATTTTGCTATGAACCATGGTGAAATAGTTTTTAGTTTAAATTGGTATACATAGTAGAAAAAGGGATTGTGCAATTTTGTTATTTATTGTGATATATATTAGTTAAGAGAGCCTAATGGGCTAGCTTGAGTGGTTAATAGCTATGACTTGTAAGCAAGAGGTCATGAGGTCATGTCCCTAGGCTCATTGCCTCTACATATGTGGACCTCACTTGATGTCCCTAATAGGTCAGCATACAATAGTCTACACAACCTGCTTTACACTAGGTACCATCATCAGATTGAGTGGAAGTGCCCAAGAATTTCCTAGGGATATATTTTCCAACAGAATATATTTATATAAGTAAGTTAAGATGATGTTATATAAACGCAAATTGTCAAAAATTACAACATACAACTCTTCCATATTGCAGAAACCCCATAAGAATATTCAAAATATTCACAAACCACATCTACCATCATATGTAAAGAAAAAAAACTTCATTAACAAAATATGAGAGTGACTATTCTCATTTCCAACACATGCAAATGCCATGTACACATTTACACAACCCTAATATGTTACAAAGACTCTAGCTACATTCAAGAGAGACTTTCTATAGTTAGATCCAACAAATGCTAGAAAAAAAATAAACATAATGTTTTAAATTAAAGATAAATATCAATCACTTATATAATTTCCACTCTTAGGCAACATGCCATATACATTGCGGATAAGCAATAGAGAGATAATAATGGTTTTTTTTGGTGTTTAGATGCCTTCAAAGCTATTACTATTTGTAAGTTTTCATCCATGGTTATTATATATGAGCATCAATAACTATTCATGAACTCACTTTCTTCCAACCATGATGGCTTTTCCTATGCCTAAGGTCAAGCTAAAAATCATTTACACAGTTCTTCAATTTGGCATGCATTGATGTGAGAATTGATTTGCATTCAATTTGGAGTTTCAACTTCCATCCTTAGTTTCTATTGTTTTCAACATTATTAAAAAAAATATTTTGTTGCTATTTTTTTTCTTTTTTTTTAAGGTAATATATCCTGGGGGAACCCTCGAGTACTTCCCCTCATTCTAAGGATAGTACACAACGCACACCCTAGATTCTTTAGGACAAAAGTCCATGTCAATAAAATGGCTTAAAGTCATTACAACAATATGCTTATTATGATCTCAACATGTCGCTTATAGGAATAGAACCTAGGTGGGGAGGATAACTCTCTATCCCACAAACACTTGGGCTAGACACAATTGACAATTAGTTTCTATTGGTTTCAGCAAATTGTTAAAAAAATATTTTGTTGCTACATTTTTTCTTTTTTTTAGGTAACATATCCCAAGGAAAACCTTTGGCCACTTCCCCTCATTCCAAGGATGGTACCCAAGGTAAACTCTACATGCTTCAGGGCACAAGAGCATGTCAATAACACAACTTAAAGTCATTACAACAATATACTCATTATGAGCTCAACATGTCACTTAAAGAAATATAACCTAGGTAAGGAGGATAAGACTCTATCCCACAAACACTTTGGTTAGACACAATTGACGATTTTTTTATTGCTACTATTGGTTTGTAATAACTTATTTTGGGGTTAGCACCATTTATGTCTTATATGTTCCTTTTGTTTTCGAGCATCATTATGTATTTTTTTTTCTTTTTTATTCCACATAATGCATTTCTCAAGGAAACCCACCAAGAAATCCCCTCAATATGAGGATGGTACCCAAGATAAACCAGATTATTCAGGGCTCAAGGCTAGGTCATTATCTCAACAACAATCAACTCATGAAGAGAAAACATGTCACAAAGTGGGATTTGAACCTTGGTAGGGGAAGAAACAAATTTTCCTCTAAACCACTCAAGCTACTTCCAATTGGAAAAGCATCATCACGTCTATTATTAATGGGAAATGACTAATGATAATATTGAAGATGTAAGAAGTCGACAACAACAACGAGTTAAAAGACATAAACAAAATCAAATACAACAACTCATTGAAATTAAAAAATTAAAATGAAGGAAATAAGAATACATAGATCCAATAAATAAAAGTATGAAAGTAGAAACATGATTCATTCTTGTTGTCATATATCGAGATACATTCAGATGGATTGTCATATACAACCTTCTTTATTTCCTAGACTTTTAGATATAAGGAAACTTATACGTTATTTGTTACTAGGTAATATTGATGTTGTAAAAACTAAAATGATCATTTGACATACATTTCACTTGACTATGACGAGTGGCTCGTGCTATATACAACATTATTTTTATTACATTTGGGCTTTGTTTGACATGCACTAATTTTAGTATATCAACTACAATTATTCATCATTGTTTTATTGTTTTTTTATTGATCTAATCATTTTTAAAAGTGTATATATCTTTAATTTAGTTCACTCGGAATGAAAAATATAAGCCAAAGTCAATACAATTGTATAATTCATATCATTCTCTACATAGTAGAGCATGCCCAACCTTCACTGTGCTTTTTTTTTTATATATAAAACACATCCCTTATCCATCTATGAAAATTGAATCAAAAGATCCACATAAATATTTATTTCAACCACGAATTTGAAAGCCGTCAAATCAAATTAATCCTAGGATAGTTGGGTCATCTACTTTGAAGGTGGTTTTTCAAATTAATCCTAGGATGGTTGGGTCATCTACTTTGAAGGTGGTTTTTTTAAATGAGAGAATGCTTTCATTCACCATAAAGTGTGAGAATATTATATTATAAGTTGTTGTTACATAATTGATATAGATACCATGCATTAAATTTAGTAACAACGCAAAATGGTATAAAAAAGATTAAAAATTAAAAATTAAAAAGGTGTCATGGAGGGAAAAACAAGAAAAGATATGTTTAGGGGTGAGGCTTCAATAAGTAAAGGAGAGTAGGGATTACACCAAGCATGGATATGTGTTACACTAACCGATTGTCCACAAACTCCCTTCTACTCTTGAGGTTATGTTGTGACAGCTATCCCACAAGCTAGTGGGTTGTTTCAGTCATCAACCTCGATAGATCATTCGTGCAACCTTTACCTCGTGATAATTAGTATGTAAAGTATTTTAAGAGGCTTTGCTATTGGGGCCATCACTCTCTACTAACCAGTTTCTCCCTCCTTATTTAAAAAGAATCTTTAAAAAGATAGAGGTAGTCCTTGCTCACAAGAAACGGGTCATTAATGGGGGACATGCCATTAGCTATATGTACATACCACAACTAACAATTAGCCCCCAAATGACAGGTTATTCCTGACCAAAAGGGCCTCTCATGTTGGCCATTTGAGTGGTCACTACAAGATTTTAACACACAAAAAGGGGAACAAGCATCAATAATCATAATCTAAGGAATTATATGGATGATTCATAAACTTAATGGAGGTCCTTACATTCTTTTCTTCAAATATTCAACATTTTTTTAGAATAAATCTATTTAAAGATCAAATTATATTTAATTATTGACATGATAATATTTGAAATGGGTCAAATAAATTAATAAGTTGACAAATAGCTCACTACTTATCGTGCACGAATATTGCATTTCATTTTCAAAACATTTGTAATAGTACTAATATTTATAATGTGTCAATCCATAAAAACCAAAGTGGACTCAATAATCTTATTTCCTAATCATTTGATCTAATAGTAATACTTTGTTAAGGAACAATAAAACGATATTGGTCTTAATAAAAGCTAAGGCCATCTTCATCATCACTACAAAGAACCTCCTAATAATACTTTAGAAGTTAATGTAAATGCACACATTTTTTAACTCTACATTAGAATATGCATGCATTAATTAACACACATTAAAATTTAAGCAAATGAGCGTCCATTTAAATAAACAAAGTATGCCCTCATGGGTGTTAGTACTCTATAAATTCTGTCTGGTTGATAGACAAATGAGAAAGGTAACTATTTCAACCTACTTTAGAGTTGAAGCACTAACTTGCTCAACTCAGAGAGGGCTCTCTCATGTCAATTGATATTTTTGTGATAATCAGTGGCTAGATTTGGTTTGTTTGGGGGGTTTTAATAAAGTTGTTGGCAATGAAGGGGAGGAACACTCAGGGCTATGGAGTCAAAATTCTGAAAGTGAATGAAAACAATGACCAGCCGGTAGAACTCTCCAGAGGATAAGGCTAAATGAGGCAATGAATCTGAGTTATATTTGAATTTAAGTAGAGTGTAGGAAGAAAGGGAAAACAGATAACTGCATCAGAGCATTACTGAAATGAATTTTGAATTTGTTAAGAAGAAATACACACAGTTTAAATTGCTAAGCCAAGAGCATCATAAGATGAATTATGGGCCTTTAATTTTCCAATTTAAACAGAAGAAAACGCAAATGGAATAAAAGATCACAGGAAATACATACAATAAAGGAAGACAAATCTCATATCACCACCATTAGAATCTTTTCATAGATACTTCAAAAGATTTTGCATATATATTCAATTCAACTTCAGAAAATTACAATAGAGTTCGAAACAACCAAAAGGGTGCCCTTGCACTTCTGCCAACATTAATTCATTCAAATGCCCCAGTATTTATACAATTTGATTACAATGGTTGAAACTGAAACGTTTCAGCTTCTACAATTGATTATAATAATTTCAACTGACAGTCTCAGTTTATGAACCGATTTACAATGATTACACAAAAAGACGTTTCAAAACTAGGAACAAATTTCTCTGACTGCTTAGCTTCCTTTACGACATCTGGCTTGTCTTGGTCTTCTGTTGAACTTGTTGGTTTGGAGACACCTGGAGGTCACTTATTGGTTCTGAGAAAACTGCATTTAGTCTTGCCCAGCCACACGATTTCCTTCCACTATGAGTCAGAAGGAATATCGTAATCCACCATATTCTTTATCAAAATATCTAGGTCAATGCACGTGGCGTAGAACATAGTCGGCAGGCCAATCTTCATTGTTTTAAACTGATTCAAAATCTCAAAGTCTACGGCCAAATACTCTACCAGACTTGGGCCTTTCAGACTCTCCTCCATAGCTTCAAATTTGGAATGATCCATTCTACATCGAATGAGGAGAGAATTGTAGTCTTATTGATTGTACAATGTACCTTTGCCATCCCAAAA
The DNA here is from genome assembly GCA_009831015.1 of Picea engelmannii. Classification (NCBI taxonomy): domain Eukaryota; kingdom Viridiplantae; phylum Streptophyta; class Pinopsida; order Pinales; family Pinaceae; genus Picea; species Picea engelmannii. Next base: position 87,324 of record ML789152.1, on the reverse strand, counting down.
TGGTGGGAGGCCCTTGATAAACAATTGTTCAAATGTATCCTTAAACTCTTGTATATTGTGCTCCATTTGCATAGTTTTGTTTTGAACTGATTTGAGAAAGTTGTGCTTGGTGATGATCCTCCTGGCCCAAATGATCAACGTCATTCTATCCTTTACCCCAATAGTCTGAAGATCAGCAGTGGGCACATAATTCAGCAAATCAATAGCGTTCTGGGCCCATTCCCAGGGTTTCTTGGCTAATGTTTCATTAACAATAGTACACCTACTTCGGGTCGTGGTAGCCACATTGTCTTTGTCATTTATAAAACTCAGATAAACCCTAAACTTAGCAGCCTCTGCAACAATAGCATCCCAAATCACATGTTTAGGTCCTTGTAACAGTGTTTTGCCCTTTAACCTCATTTTCAGCTTGTTTACTCTCTCTTGCAAATCTTGATTCTCCCTTTGGAGTTGAGCCATATTCTCATATTTTATTTTTATCTCTTGTTTTAGCTTTTCTAAGACCTCCTTAAGGCTTTTGATTTTCCCTGTCTGTAAACTTACTTGGAACATAGCTTGAACCAACCCATCAGTGCTTGATCCAGTCTCTGTGTTAGCAGGTACAATGACAGCCATATATGATGTTGCTACCTATGCTTGTGACCAATTGTCTTTCTCTTTTTCTAGCTGCAACACTTTAGCTTTGTAATTTAGTGCCTCTTGTCTGAATGTCTCATTTTCCTGCTCTAGAGCAGCTAGCTCTGTTGTCTATGGATGTTATGTATAGGACATCTTCATCTTCTTCTTTAGGCTTTGGATCATCTTATCTTTCTCATCTAAAGAAGCCTTTACCCCTTGAGGGCCTTCAGATTCCAATATTTTGACCTTTGTCTGTCAGGCTTTGCTGGATGTGTTTTCCTGTTTCAATTTCCCATCTAATTTGAGTGCATCTGTTTTCAATCTTGAAACTTTCAGACTCAAACTTAGGTAGTCTTAATATAGCATGTCACTGGCATTCCTATGAAACTTCACTTTTTCTGGGGCACCAATATTCTCATAATGCATCTTGATTTCAGACACTTTATCATCATCTGCTATTTCTATATTAAACATCTTTCTTTCCACATCCCTGACTAAGAACAGGGAAGTCTTATGCTGGGATATTTTCTCTACTTCGGACAACAAGTCTCTTATGTCACTATTGGCCATATTTCCCTTCACAACATATTGGTTCATTAAGTCCTCTTTGGATTGATAAACTACCCCAGATGTCTTGCTAAATATATGTTTCTTGTTGTTGAAAACCCTTGAGCTGCTTTCATTTTGTGGCTTACTTCATGTACCAGCTTCTTCGTTCTTGGTTGCACCTTCCACCATCTCCATGATCGTTTTCTCTTTAGTTTCTTCTTCTTCTAGGTCCACCACTTGAGAGGATGGTGTAATTTTCATTTTCTTGAGAATATTTTGCTGACTACTGGCACCCAGTGCCTCTAAACTACTCCTTTTATTATAAACACTCATTTTTGGAGCTTTGGCAACCAACCTAGGGGAAGGTTTCTGTGTCAGGTTCTGCTGAGGGACGGACTCTATTTGTTTTGTTTGATCATGTTGCAAAGTGACATCCATATCTGCACAAGTTTCCAGATTAGCCATCTTATCAAATCCTTCAACATGCTCATGCTCGTAGGGGCCCTGTCTGCTCAACAATATTCTCTTTGATATGATCCGATGCAGATCACATTTCCTCCCTTGTAACTGTGTAAACCTGAATTCATTGAGTTTGTATTGGATCATAGGTAAACATGACCTATTCTTTACCATAAAGGGTCCTACCATGAAAGGAAATTTTAAGTTAGATGCCTTGTGCGCTTTCAGAAAATGCATTGTCTCTGAAATAATCCTTTGCCTGATGAACTCTAAGCCAAATATTATGGGAGTCAAAAATACTGGTAAAAGGTAAGGTCCTTCTTGATAGCCATATACCCAAATCAAAGTAGATTATATGAACAACATCCAATCTCCCACCCTACTCTCTGGATTTGGTTGTAAAAATCTTTTCATTTCTTTCAGAACCCTTGGCAGATATGTGCCAAAGATAAGACTGTGCACACTAGACATGATCTTATTGATGAAAATAAGCATGGTGATCCTTTTACATTCAGTGGAGATGAATGTAGTTTCAGGGAATTTGGTCTTGTTCGATTCCAGGAACATTCTCAGCAAGTGTGTGTAGTATCTGAGGTGTCTCAATGAATTGAAATTTCCTAGTTGTTGATGCATATTATCAGCGATGAACCTATCAAAACTGATACAAACCCACTGAATAGACTCTGACATAAAGAAGGTCAACAGGAAACCCAACATGACTTCTACTACAAACTTGTCATTATCCAACCCTAAAATTTCACTAAGTAGGTAACAAGCCCACTGGACCTCAATAATCATAACGTTTACAATGATAGGTAATGACAGATTTTCATAATCGTGTTCAGGTTTGACAATGGTTTGCAGAAACATGGTTTTTACTTCTGAGGGGCATTCTCTGTAGACGGTGATCATTTTCTCTTCCTCAAAGGGCTCTGACACTGTGGAGGAAGACTCTAGTATACTGAGGGTGTGTCGAAGTGACGGGCTATCTATTTTGTATAAAACCTCTGACCCTACCTTATTCAAAATGACATTTTCTTCTTGTGAATATTGCTCTGCACACCAGCTTACGAACTTAGGGAAAGGGAAAACTACTTCTATGACATAAGGGGTAATGGAGGCTTGGGCTACTTCAAGGAACGGTATCCACTTTCCAACATTGTCTAACAAATTCGATCTAGACACGAAAATGGGTGAGACTACTATTTCTATGTCAAAAACATCGGAGTCCCTATTAATTAGGGATTCTTCTCTAGAGGCGAGATCTTTCTCAGTTACGGATAAAATTACAAGGTTAGCGGCCATGACGAAAAATACCTGTTAAGCGGCGAAGAAAGCATGAATATGATCCAATTTCGAGCTTGAGTTTCGAATGGATTGTTTGCGCCAATTTTCAAACGTTCAAGTGCTTTGAAATATTATAGAATAATGACCTGAGGCCCTCCTTTTATATGCGTTATTCAATATCGGGGATTCAAGAAAACGGTTTTGAGTAGACTGCTTTTCACCATGATGTGCCTTTGAGGGCACCACGCATCCAAGAAATGAAACCATGGTATTTTCCCTAGACCGCCTTCCAAAAATTATCCTCTGTGCTACTTCACTGCCCAATATGTGCCTCAACCATCGATCTGGGCCGCTCCAAGATCTACAGTCAATCGTGCCTCAACAACTTTCAATATCAGGGGTTGGAAAGAATGGTTTTAGGTAGACCATTTTTCGCCCTGATGTAACTCTAGATGAGCCATGCATCCACAAAATGAAACGGTGGTATTTTCCCCGACCTGCCCTCACATAATTAAACCTCGTGCTATTTCGTCGCCCGATATGGGTTTTGGCCGTTGATCTGGGCCGCTTCAAAATCTATGGTCTGTCAGGTCCTACCTTTCGTGCCTCTGCTATATTTTTCCATATGCCACCATATGTGAGCTTATCCTCTAAACTATCACGCTTCCACAGCGATGTAGCTCTTCGCTAAATTTATGAGACTTGGATTCCATCTGAAAATTGTTATGGTGATAACAATGGGAAAAAGGTTAAACTATAATCGATGTAGTATCTACTTTCATGTATGGGACTAAGGCTAGATGCTACTTGAAATCACATGATCTCTCTACTTTAGCCTCAACGATGATCAAGATATTGGCTTTCTTGAAAATATTGTCTAGGTTGAAAGTACCTTTTGGTCCTAAAATATGACCTAAAACTACTTCTAATTGGCTAAGAGCTCATAATACTCGGACATAAGAAAATAGGTTAATGGCCCAAGACCTAAAAACATATGGCGAGAGTGAAAATCTACCCCCTTACAAACAAACAACGAGTTATTTCATGTGGCCATTTTTTTTCTACACAAAATGATGTTATTGCATGTCAAAGTCTTGAGATCGTATTAATAAAAACTAAAACAAGAATGCTAAATTTTATAAACTTTTTTCTAATTTGATTTTTAAAAATGAAAAAAAGACTCACTTATCTTTCTCTCTTTTCTAGCAAGTATATTTATGCCGAAGGCATGTATATAAGGACGGTTTTTTCCCAAAACCTATCGTCCAAACCACCTTGTATCTATACAACTCCAGTGGTCAATCATTTTGTGCTCCACCAGTTTTCTCCACATTTTTCGTTTGGTTTCATGCAAGCTTTGACTTTTTATTTTTGTGTACACCTTGAAGTTTGAAGTCGATTGAATCTTGGCTTCGCATGTTCGCAGTCTAAGCATGTGCTAGAAAAATAACCAAGTTGATATAAGTCATGCCTATTCGAAAAAACAGGGTATTCCAACATAGGGCGAACATCTTCAGTAACCACTCACACAACCACATCAAAGATCAATACACCAATGTTTTTATGTGGTTAAAACCCTCGAAGAGGGAAACAATCCACGTCTCCAACCAACATGGCCACTTGAGGCAACAAATTAATGAAAAAGAAAAATATTTACAAGAGAGTTTCTCGCAATTGATTATCAACAAATGACCCTCCATGCTCTTTAAATATATATCATGAACAAATGTGGTGTTAAGTCATGGATCAATTTAGCTATTAAGATTAAGGAGAATATAAGTTGTCGGATCACTCTATGTCTAGAACATATTGTGACCGTCAAATTACATAACTACAATTGCATACTAATGCATACTAAAGAAACACACTTTTACCTAAATGCGCATTAGACCAAGTTGATCTTAACTAACTCCTAAGTGTATAAATATCCTAACATCCCCCCCCCTTAAGAATAACTTGGGATAGAATTGAAGGATTTACAAAGGTGACACAATAGGAGAAGGAAGGAGGCATTAGAGCCTATCCCCTTTTAATAACAACTTCATGAACTCCTAACATACTTCGAATTTTGGAAAACTTTGCTTTTGTAAGAGACTTTGTGAAAACGTTTGCAACTTGATCTTCTGTAGGGAAAAATAGCACTTCAATAACTCAATCATGAATGATCTTTCCGAAGAAGTGCATGTGTATATCAATGTGTTTTATGCACTAATTTTGAACTAGATATTTGGTGATCTTGATGGCACTTTGATTGTTGCACCACGGGGTGGTTGGATGTTGCTTCCGATATCCAAACTATGAAAGGATCTTTCAAAGCCACGAGGATTCTTGACTTGCATTAACATCTGCTTGGTACACTACTTCTACTAAAGAAATAGCAATAGTTTGTTGTTTCTTACAATCCCAAGTGATAGGACTAGAGCTAAGACTGAAAACATAATGTGCAATAGACTTTCGACCATCAGGGTTGTTAGCCCAATCTGAATCAGTGAAACCAACCAACAAAGGAGTCCCCCCTAAACTATAATGTATCCCAAACTGAATTGTACCACAAACATACCAAAGCATCTTTTTTATTCCTTTTGAATGGATTTCATGGGGTGATTGCATATATTGTGAAACAAGACCAACAACAAAGGAAATATCAGGATCAGAATGATTCGACTATAAGAGGCTACCAACTTATTGATAGTACAAAGTGGCATCAAATTTGGGAGTAGTGTAGGTGGAAACAAGTTTGACTCTATACTGTAAGGGAGAGGGGGTTGGTTTAGAATCTTCCATGTGAAAGCGATGAATAAGGTCACAAACATACTTAGATTGGGTAAGGGAAATACCTTCCTTGGTTTGGAAAACTTGGAGGCCAAGAAAATAATGAAAATAGCGTAAGTTTTTCATTTTGAATTTATTTTTAAGGCTAGATTTTACATGGTTTAAAAGTTTAGGGTCACTACCAGTGAGAATAAGGTCATCAACATAATGAACAAATATTATGAGATGGCTTCCTACTTTCTTGGTATAAACATTAGGGTCATAATCACATCTCGAAAAGTTGGTGTCAAGAAGAAAACTATCTATTTTGGCATACCAAGCTCGAGGAGCTTGCTTAAGACCATAAAGAGATTTCTTAATGTGACAAACAAGGCTAGAGTCATTCCAAATTTATGCCTTTAGATCTGGAAAAAAAAATGGTTGTATCTTGGTTAAACGAAAACCTTTTCGAGTGAAACGAAAAGCATTCCCTACTGAAAGCAGTGCTCCAGACGCAATGGAATAGCCTTCTCAGCCTATAAATGCATAGAAATAGTAGAAACTAGAAGTGTTTCAACACAACTTCAAATCTTGATCTACAATAGGAGTGGATCTTCAAATAGACTATGATACCATGTTTGAAAAAACAGGGTATTCCAACACAATACAAACACCTTCAGCATGGGGTATTCACTCAATGAACATGTGACATATCACCTTCGTTCATTGGATATTAAAGAATACCCCTAATCTCACTAGATATTGATAAATACCTCCAAAATCCTTTTTTGAACCCTCCTCCCAATACATCTTTCCAATAAAATAAATCCCTAT